>VWZE01013301.1:505037-627064 GCA_013396675.1 Eubucco bourcierii
AAAAAAAAAAAAAAAATCTTCATTTTTGGTGCTAAAAGCCACTAAGAAAGTGTTCAGGTGGACAAGGAAGAATAATACTATGTCTGTTGGGAGGGCAAACTCTGGAAGGTCAACAAGATGGCCAAAAATGGAGAAAACAAATCTTGTACTTCAGCCTGGGTTAAAAATTGGGAAGACGCAGGGTGCTCTGGGTATGCACAAGCACATCCCCAGCACCTGCAGCATTTGGATTTGCCCAACCCAGAGAGCAGTCTCTCTCCCATAGACCATGAGATGGGTCTGTGTGAGGCCCACCCAGCAATTTCAGATTCAGCAGTGTGAGTCTCAAATTTGCTGTGTGCTAGCAACAGGCTCCTGAGAGCCCAAATCAGGTGGAAGACTCTGGAGGCCCAAATGTTATCCTTGAAATTAGCCCCAGATGAGCGTCTAACCTACACAGGCAATCTATGCATGATTTGTGCAATGGTCCTGAGCTCTGGAGTAGAGCATGGAGTAGACCCTGGAAAGCCTTTCTCTCAGCACAGCCTCAATTTAAGGCCACTCTCCGTGTGTGATCCTGCCAGAGAGAAGCAAATATTTTGGGACTTTCATGATTACTAAGAACTATTTTATTGTGGAGACTGGTAGACACAGTTTCCTGTTGGTCAGCAGCCAAGGGGGTTGCTTCCTCCTGTAACATCTCCGAGTGCTTTTACAGAGCTTCACCCTACTACTCTGTTTTACTGAGATTTTCAGCAGACACCACGTCACTGACCCCTTTGTCACAGCCCTTCCTCTTGTGCCGTTGGAGAACTGCCCTGGGGAAATGGGGCTGAGACGTGTGCGTTTGTGCAAGCGTGTGGGTGTGCGTGTGCCTGTGCACACAGCTGTGTTTACTTTATGTTGCATACAGAGGAAAAGAGGATTATTTACGTTCAGTCATTGTGTGCTCCCTGAGCAAAATATTTTCTGCTCTGATTTATTGCTCTCTGTAGGCCTGCCTTCAAGCATTGTTCTTATACTTTGAGTCAGTCACACTTTTTCATGTGGAAATGGAAATATTAAATTTTATTTTATTATTAACCAAAACAGTTACTTAGAGTGTGGAGGAGTCTCTCAAACTTCTCGTTCCCTCTATTTTATGTTTGATTTTATTCTCCCATCTTTCCTTTTTCTTAAAAAGGAAGGGAAAACAGTGCCTAGATAAAAGGCAGGCACTTTTTGGTTAAGACATCAGAAAAGTTCAAAAGGTTTTACCCAGAGAAAGCCCAGATGAAAAGTACCTGCCGTTTTCTGATTAGCACTGTTGTGCTATTGATCAAGAGGATCCAGCCAACAAGCCTTTGTGAACTAAAAATGCTTACCCACTATACATGAAGCCAGCATTTCTTGGTCACTACAAAGGAAATGCTGGTTTTTTTGCCATTTTTTGCCTTTTTTTTTTTTTTCCTCCCAATTCATAGTGCTTCACAAAGATTATGCAAGTGACTTTAGAGCTTGGTTTTCTTTTTATCTCATTGTGCCAGTTTGAGGCTAGTGCTTTAAGATAATCACAAAGTCGAAGACTTCCAGAAGCTGGAAAGGTCCAGGAAGTGTACTGTAAAGTGTAATTTTTGTATTTCTTCCCATAAACCTGCATCCCTATAAATCTGTCTGAAAAGTCAGATTCTTCCCTTTTCCCTCTCCTCTCTCTTCCCAGGAAGTATGCTCAGGTTCTTATCTCCTCCAGAGGACTGTGGCCTGGTTGCCAGCCTTGGCAATGCCACCAGTTAGACCTGAAGCAGCTGAACTGGGGCTGGAGCTGCCAAGCTGAGTGTTCTGTTACAGATGGTTTTAGGTATGGGGTTAGAGAAGCATGGTAGGGAGGGGGCATTTGGGCCTGGGATATTGGTTTTTCTGTGAAGCTTTGGCTTAATGAGATTGTTGTAAGCTCAGGTGGCAGGACTGGGCCTAGGCTTTTTGTGTAAATTTGTGTATTTTATATGCTTTGCTATGCTCACCACAATGTAGAACTGTAACACTGTAGGTTGTGAATCGCTTGTCCATTTAAACTTTCCAGTTCTCCAATCCTTTGCGTGTTACTCTTTTGCCCCTTTTGGAGCAACAGAGCAATCTGTCTGCTCATTAAACCACAACACTCACAAATATCAAATATGGTAGGTTCTTTCCACCCCCAGCCTTCTTTTAATAGAAACTTCTCAGAGAAACAACAAAATCAAATTAGTTTGTGGGTTCCACTTAGAACGTACAGGAGAATGCACATCTTTAACAAATTGAGTTTTTATCCCATGTGTTTCTAATGACTTTTGATTCAAACAATCTCAGAAAGGTTTTTACACAGTCTCAGTACAAATTCTTTTAAGGTCCTTTTTTAGATCTTTCCCCCTTACTCCATTTTTAACTCCCCTCAGTGCTTCAGGATTGCTTTCTGTTTTGAGGCACAAGGTCCCTTCAACTCTATTGCGTACATGGCAAAAAAGAGCAAGAACTAAGTAAGAGATCATTAAAAACAAAAACACAACCAAGAACATAATTAAAATATCTTTTAAGAAAAAGTCATCCACTGTTATGGCATAAGAAAACAAAAAATATCAAAACATACTTTTTTTTCCCCCCACTTAAGTCACTTCTATCAAGCAAGAGAAAATCCTGTGGTATTCTATTTAGTTTCTAAGCTGGATGCACAAACTGGCCTGGCTGTAGCCTCCAGGGATATTGTCACCAAACAAATGCTGCCATCAGAGTGTTGGAGGTAGGAGGTCTATTAGGAAATGCAAAAAGAAAAAAAATTATTTTTTGGAGGGGGGTTGGAGGAGGGGGAGAAAAGCAACTAATAACTAAATCTGGAAGTACAGCTGGGTGCTCTCGAATTAGAAATTTTAGGAGGTCTCCCACACATCACCGTAGGATTGTGAGTTTGCTGAAGAGTTTTTTGAGCTGCACATTGCTGCAGATATGCTTCACCTCCTCCAGCTTTGCTATCTTTTTCTTGCTAAGCCTCTCTCAGTTAACTTCCCAGTGCCTCTTTGGGCAGTGCCTCACCGCTTCTCCATCTCTCCTTCCAATTCTCTTATTTCCTCCATAGAGTTTCAATCCTCTATCTCAGAGGCTCAAGAGAAAAGATTAGCTTAGTGGATTTCTCTCATTCTCCATCAGCTGCCTCTATTAACTGTCTCTTTAAGAAAAAAAAAAAAAAAAAAAAAAAAAAATGNAGAAGTATAACTAAAACAACACATTTTTTTCTTAGGCATTTTCTTGTACTACTCTGCAGGCAATTCTATTTTTTTAAGATACAGATATGAGGTCATTTCCCCATGTACAGCGTTGCTTGGCCCTGAATCTGGTAGGTTGTCAGTTTTCTCCTGCTCCAAGCTGAAAATCATTTTTCAGCAAACATGATCATACTCCAGCCTGACAGGACTAGCACAGTGCTTAAGCACTCCCTTGCAAGGACTAGTCCACAAAGGCTGTGTTTTGTGAAGGTACCTTAATAACGTCTGTATCTAAAGCACAGGTAATTTACATGCATGTGAGCAACCAGGTTACCTCACCAGATACTTTTTTTCCAGTATCAGTGATTAGCTGAACAGATTATTACAGATAAGGAAGGAAGAGAAGCAGCTCCTCTCTCACCTCACTATGCACAAAGCAAATTTCTTGCAAAACGGGAATCTCCAGAATACCTACAACAGTTACTGTGCAGACTGCTACACACAGGGAATTATTATTACCGTGTTTCGTGGGAGAAAAAGAATAACCATCAATTACAGTTCCTCAATACTTTCCCTGTTAAGTCTAAAATTATCCTTGGTTTGAAACTAAAGCATAGTAGAAAGGTTGTTGTGCAACGGGAAAGATCCTCAAAAATCAGGTGCTTTGGGGGAAAGGCCTCTAGAGGTCACCAGAACCTAATTAATAAGCATTGCTAAACCCATCTGTGAAGTGTAAATTGGCTTTTTTTGGATTGGGACTTTCCACCTCTGCAGCTGGCCCTCGCCTCTCCCAAGAAATCCAGACTGTCATTAGGTGGCGAATAACGTGAAACGCTTGCAAACTCCTACCCTCCTGTGTAGAAGTCAGCCCTTTAGGGTGAAAAAGCAGTCACCCAACTGACATCGTTTTCCTCTGCACACAGTTCCAATCTTACCTGCATGTTTCTGGCACAGCTGGAGTCTCATGTGGCCCATGGGCGATGTTCTCGCCACACCTTTTTAAGTCCGGGGAATGCTGTATCACACCACCTTGAGAGAGATGCCACTTTCTTCTTGTGCTGATGCATGAAGGCAACAATTCAAAGCAGAGCACAGGTTGAGTGTGCAGGTTAGGTAATTGGCAAGCATTTTTCTCCATTTTTACCTGTTGAATTATGACCTGCAAATACAGAAAGTGTATAGAGTGAGGGTTCCTTCTAGGTCACCTAGCGCTGTATGTACAGGGGAAGTTTAGAAAAGAGCTGCAATTTAGTTACAATTAAACGGTCACAGTCAGGCCAGAGACATCATCTGCTTCATGCAAGAGCAGAAGAGAAAGCTTAAGTAATTTTCCTGGAGCTCTCTCAAGGGTTTAGGAATGAGACAGCCTGGGGAAGAAGGAGCTGGGTACAGATGAAGGAGAACATTTCTTTCAAGACAGGAAACAGAAGCTGGTCCATTCAGGAGAAATTCCTCTGAAGAGAGGAAAGGTATCTATTTTGGGAGCAGTCAGTGGAATAGAGGCCTGTGGTATCTCAGCAGGAGGATTTTTATCTCCTCTGAAAAGCCAGAAGAGTTGAATACAGATGAATAGTGTGCACCTCACCAGGATGCTGAGGGCGGTATGGGGGTGGCTGTTGTGAAGGGATCCTTACAAAGGGCTCTTTTGCTTTTAGATACAGAACAGTGCAGGCCCAGGATGCTTCCTCAGACTCTGGTAAGATTTTCTGCATGCACAGCAGATGAGGCTTTGCACCTTCAACAACTCATGCAGCACCTCCTTTTTGTGGCATTCCCTTTGCCTCAGTGGCAGCAGGTTGTTTCCACCCCTTGTGCTCTACTTTGGGAGCAACAGCCTGCCTGTAATAGGATTGCACCGAGTGTGTTTGCTGGGGATTAGCAGGGATGTTATTTTTGCAGACTGGAACTATGATGCTGCAGCCTGGCAGGAATCCATCTGTTTCTTCCTAATGCCATGCAAAGCCCCAGACAGGTCAGCAAGACCATAAACAGAGGTATGTGCCCAGCTGAAGGTTAGGATTAGTATGATTGTAGCATACAACTCCTTGAGAGAAAAACAAACAGCACGAAAAAAACCCCACAAAACAACAAAAAACCACCCACAAACACACAACCAAAACAAAAAAAGCCACATTCATGTGAATTTTATAACCACCCTTTATTTCCTTCCCTTTCAAAAGATACTGAGAAAGATAGGGGCTTCCTTTCTTCTGACTTCCCTAACCAGTCAGTTCTAGAGAAAGCTTACTGATTCTTCCCCCTTCCCAAACAGCAATCTCATCAAAATTTCTCAGTGGCTGCCATCTGTTGCAAGCAGAACACCACCTCTTTTGCTATTTACAGTGCAATTAACCTTTAGCAAATTAGCCTGTGACTGTCATGAAAGGATTAATTAAGGCAACACACCCTTGACTTGTTCCCACCTTGCAAGTAACGTGTTGCATTTGTAGCAGCATAGCCATGACACTGCTAAAAGCCTTCCAGAATTAGGGTGGGGGGATGGTGGGCGAGTGTCTGTGGTTTTTATCCTTTCTGCAGTATCCCAGCAAATTTGCCAGCCATGAGATGTGTGAAGGGTGGCTCTGACTTAGTCCTGTGGAAGTAGCTATGGCGATAGAAGACCTGCCCTTCCTCAGCAGTGTGGGTGTTTCCCCACTGCTGAATGTTACTGCCCTGGTAGCAAGGCTGTTCCTTGGCCACTTCAGCCGAGTGTTGTAGTTTAAGCAGCCGAAGAAAGGGAGTTGCTGCCAAAATTCCGGGCTGTGATATGCAGCAGCTGTGCTTTAGAAACACACCCTTATTTGCCTAGCACCATCAGGCCTACTATCCAGATCTCTATGCATGTGGCTAGGAGACATAATGCATGCACACTAAGGCCAAAGCTTCCCAAGAGCCTTAGACATCAGCCCCGTACAGTGGAGTTGCTCTGTGCAGATGTGCAGGGTGTGCCTGGGTTATCTGGACATTCCTTGATAATGAAAGTGTTGAGCTGATGTCTCTTACAGCAAGAGAAGGTCAAATTCTAAAGTTACATCATCATTGATGCCGTTCTGTCATCTATTTACATGTCTGCTCTGATCCCAAACTCCATCAGGGCTAGAAAACTTGGGAGGCTTGCAGAATTTTGCATCCAAATGTGTATGTAAGGAAACTATGAGTGTGAATAGAGACCTAGATGCATACCATTCCAAGCCTCCTCCTGGTTTTCTCTGATGGAAAAAACACTCAACAGCCAGCCTGAATGAATGCAGCACTGGAACTCAGGGCATGCAACATGCTCCAATCCAGAGGTACACATAAACACAGCCTGAGGTGATACAACTGGGTAAAAACCATTCAGCATTACTGGAAGGAAAGGCTGAAACAGCATCTATTGCAGAACTCTTCACAATGAACATTTCTAACAATGTTCAAAACACCCAAAAGGCTGTTTAAGCCTTACCCTCATGTTGCGGCAACACCTCAGCAGCAAGGCAGCTGGCCAAGCACATAACTGAAAGGTTGCAGCTTACACAGATGGTGACAGCAGTGTGCGAGGTGGCACCGTGATTAACTAATAAAATGAGTACAAAATATAGTTGATACAGGATAATAAAAAGAACAAGTGTTGTAAATTAGTACACAACGACTTCGCTTCTTATATAACTAAGTCCTTACTAAGAACATGAAAGAGGAGTGATCAATGTAATTTGCTGATTACATGGACATTATTTGGAAACTCTTTAAGACTGATTCTTCTCAGATTTAGTAGCAACTCCTGGCCCCACAGCTGAATCTAACAGGAACCATAAATTAAAACCTCGACTCAGAGTGTCAATGTAAGACAAAGTAAGCAGCAGTTTGTCCTAATGCCAGCTGACCGTAGTATGTCAAACAGGGCTTCATCTGAGAAACACTGGCTGTTTGTTTGAGGCAGCAGACGGGCAGAGTAGACAACTGCCTGTGCTAATCTCTTTACCTGTGGTGGATGAATCTGACAAGGATCTTAGGTCAGAAGCCTTCCTATTAAGATTTTCTGCATGTAATGAAGGGTGTGACTTCCATTTTCTCTCAGAAGACCTCTTGGTAAGCTTTCCTACATCAATGGTGGTGCATTCTCAGGTTCTTGTCAGTTCAGCCCAAAGAGAACAATTGCACGTATGGGCATAGACTGATGAACTCATTTCAGTCTAAAGTCAAATAGTCTACCACTAGTGAACTGGGTCATCATCGGTGAGGTCTTTGGAAAGCAGGGCCTCTAACACTAAAAACCTAGTGGACTATTAAAGAAGTTAAGACACTTTTCATTTCGCCTTCCAGGGCACAGCACAAGTTGCTTAGGAACACTAAGACGATTACCTCTGCTTTGTAGAATCTCTCAATTATGTCCCAATTAATACCGGTAACAATCTGGCAGAGGCAGTTTAAAGCAGTTGCAGTCGCTTCAATCACCCCAAACCCACTGCCTTTAAACTGCACAACAAAGAAATCTTAAAAAAACCAAAACAAAACAGAAAAGGAGCCTCTTCCTGCAAACAGCACCTTCACCCAGGACCATTAAGTAAGGCTTTGGCATAATGGCTTACTTTAGGAATGGCTTTTGGCTCGGGAACCTTGGCTGTTTACATGAGGTTTCCTGGCAATTGACTGTCAGCCCCCCGACAGTAATTGCTAAAAAAACCCAAAAACCAAAACCAAACAAGAAAGAATTGGAGCAATAAACTTTTGAGACCCTTGACCAGAGTGCGGGAGCAGTTACTGCCCAGTCGTGAGATCTGCGTCAAACAGCGTTACAAGCTACCGAGAAGCTGCCCTGGCCCACCCCGTATTCCAACCCCGACTGAGGCCCGCGGCGGAGCCTCGGGGCCTCTCTGCTGTGGCCGAGACGACGGTCCCCGGGCGGAGCAAACGGTCATACAACCTCGCCCGGTATCAGTTACCGCGACCGCCCTAGGCTGGACTACCTCACGCCCGACCCAAATAGGTGCATCGGAATAGTCCCGGGGAGGTACGCAGAACGCCCTGGCTCACATCCGGCGCTAACAGCCGGGCCGGAGGGAGCTGAGCAGCCCCTAAGGACACAACCGCCTTGTCGGCGGCCCCACGTTGCTTGACCCCACTCTGCTTTGCCCCGCCAGAGCCGCGCGAGTTCGGTTGCCTGGCAGCGGCGCTGCATGACGTACTGTGACGCGAAGTCTGTGCGACTGCCGCCCTCCCCCCTCGCGCCGGAAGGGCTTTGGCGCCGCGGTGACGTCGGCCATTCCTTCTTTCTCAGCAGGGCCGGAGCGAAGGTAGGATTGCTGCGACGTCGTCCTCTATCCGTTACCATCCGCCCTTTACCGGCGGCGCGACCGCCGCTACTGCCCACCATGGCTCTGCTCCAGTTCTGCCCCACGTGGGGAGGGGCCGGGCTGGGTCGGGTCGCTGCGCGGCTTGGGAGTGGTCGGGCTGCGGCCTGCTGCGGCAGTGGCGGGCGCTAGTGGCAATGAGGTTTCGGGGAAGGAAAAGGAAAGAGTTCACTCACTGGCAGCAGCGCTAACACTGAGTGTCTGCCGTAGGACGCCATGGGACGTGTGATCCGGGGCCAGAGAAAGGGTGCGGGTTCCGTCTTCCGCGCCCACGTGAAACACAGGAAAGGTCCAGCCAAGCTCCGCGCCGTCGACTTCGCCGAGAGGCACGGGTACATCAAGGGCATCGTCAAGGTAGGGGGAGAGCCGTCGCGGCGGGGTTCCCGGGAGTTTTCGTGGGTGGAAGGTCCCCCAAATGCTCTGGGATGCACCTCGGGGGATGCGCGGCTATAAGAGCTCTTATTTGCTTTTTGTCGTCGCCGAGGGCCCTGATCCCCTGCACCTGGCTTGTGTGAGGCGTCTGAAGTTCTGTTGGCTGAGCGGGAAGCCGTTTGGCTGTTCCTTATTCAGACTTAATGTTTTGTTAAGAGAGTCGGTTGCAGAAGTCGTAAGCTCTTTGAGATTGCTTTGTTTCTGACAGTATTTAAAGAAGCAGCTAGCACCACAGCAGTGTAGTTTTCTGTTAAAGCTTTGAAAACGTAGGAATGTGAGTCTGCTTTTGGATCACCACAGAACAACCTGTACCTCGTGAAACGCGTGGGGAGAGTTGTCCACATGATTATGTCTCAGTATTTGCAGACACTAAGTAGTATCCAGCATCTTCATCCTGAGCGGTCGGCGTAAGACAGTACTTTCGTTTGGAGTATGGTACAGTGTTTCATGTGGGCTGTCAGGTCAGGGTTTTTTTTTTTGTGTTGGTGACTTTAGACTACAGACAGTGCTTCTGGGCACTTAGGTGCTCCAAACAGATTCCTTTCTCTTCAGGCTTTTAAAGCAAAGTCATCATCAAGCTGTAGGTAGAATGAACTTTCTTCACACACTAATCGAATTTGATGACAGTAAGTAGATCGGCAGGTTTGATTTCAACCTGTGTAACACATGGCAGGCTTTGTCCAGCAGGGTTGAAAAGAGCAAGAAAAATGTTAGTGCTGGACACCAACAGCATTGGAGTCTTCATAGAAAAAAGACACATCGTGAAGAGCTTTTAATTGCTTGCCTGCCATCTAAATAGATAGTTGGGTGTTAGAATCTCAGGCTGTTTCAGGGCGAGAATTGACATGGACTTCCAGGACCAAAAGGAATAGTAACTGTGCTTCCCCCTTGACGGCCTCATGTAGCTTCACAGTACTTAATGTCACAGAGTTAGAAATGACAAAGCTGGAAACACTGCCATTTTAAGAAAACACCTGAGAAATTGGCTGCTTGTGTCCAGCTCTGTTTTTGCCAAAAGGTGATCAGATAATTAGTGACAGTGAATTTCTTGGTGTGGAGATGGCTGTGTCTGCAGAATGTCAGGAAACAAAATTCATGCAGGTCTAGTTTCAAGTAGGGCACCTAACTAGACTCATCATTTCTTGACAAGGACACTTGAGGTTATATTCTTACAAATTTGAACTTTCAACTCATTTGCTCTGAGAAAGGATCCTAGTAAGAATTACCTCAGTAGTGACCATTTCTAGTTTTTTCTAGCTCTTTGATTTCTGACAACCTGTTAAAAATGCATCTAAAAGCGCATCTACGTTCCAACAGGACATCATTCACGATCCTGGCCGAGGTGCTCCCCTTGCCAAGATTGCCTTCCGTGACCCATACAGGTTTAAGAAGAGGACGGAGCTGTTCATTGCAGCTGAGGGTATTCACACTGGTCAGTTTGTTTACTGCGGCAAGAAAGGTGAGTGAAGATGGAGACTCTGCTGCCTGCACAATTTTAGAAGGCTACAGTGGATGCCATCTGAATACAAGGAGTTCAGGTTGTTTTAAGTGCAATTGTGAGCCATCACAAAGCAGTAGCTTCCACTAACTTCAAGCAGACCTAAATTTCCTTCTAGGACATTTCAGTGTCCACACACAGCCTCCTGATCAGTAGGTTCAACTGCAGTTCTTTGTCAGGTGTTTGGATTGTTCCATCTGAAGGCAAACACTAAAAAGTGCCCCTGCGTGTTGCTGAACTGTTTACATGGTGCGGTGCACAGAGGTTCACTTTAAACAACTGTTGTTCAGGTACAGGAACCTGAATTAAACTCTTGATGCTCTCATTGCTTTTTGCAGCTCAGCTGAACATTGGCAATGTTCTGCCTGTTGGCACCATGCCAGAAGGCACCATTGTGTGCTGCCTTGAGGAGAAACCTGGTGACCGTGGAAAGCTGGCCCGTGCTTCTGGAAACTATGCCACTGTTATCTCTCATAACCCTGAAACAAAGAAAACCAGAGTGAAGTTGCCTTCTGGCTCCAAGAAAGTGATTTCTTCTGCAAACAGAGCTGTTGTGGGTAAGGAGTGATGACTGTTGAGTTCACATACTACTAAGCAACCTTTCAGACAGTGCCACAGTTCTCAGCTTGAAACCAGCATCATACACAGGCTGGAGCCAGGGCTGTGCACAAGCACAGTCTGCGCAGATGCCTGAGTTGTACGTCTGACATAGTGAGAGAGCAGAAAATTAGATGGTTGTTGTTCTCAAGCTGTGGTGGAACTGCTCAGTCCTTGGGGAAGAACCTCTGCAGGTTCTTGATGGCATTGATGGTTTCCTGCTTTTGACAGTACTATTAACCCTGTAGGGTTAGTGCTGGAGGTGTTTGCTGTCAGTTGGGTGAAGTATTCTAGGTCTGAAAAGAAATGAGTACCAAGAGGCAGGGGTTTCACCAGGTTTCTGGAGTGCTTGACTGACAGTTGAGATGGCTGCTGTACTCTGGCAGGAGTTGATGCCTGCCTCTAATTAGAAGACAGAGTACTCTTATGGTCTGTTTAGGAAAATGGACTAACTAAATCATGAAATAACTGGGTATTAAACCTTGACAGTCCCCTGAGCTCTTACTTAGTTGAAAAACTATTGGTGTTACCCAAAAAATAAACAGATAAAACTGGTAATGCTTTAGAAAGTGTTAAACTCCATCCTACATGAAAACCAATAAGAAAAGACAGTTGAAGGATGTGTTCCTACATGGCTCAAGTCTAATCTCAGCGCTAGTGTTAGGAAGAAAATAAGCAGCTGGTGGGAGTGTTTCAAGTTGGTCTTTGGAAGCTTATTCTTAGAGCTTGCATAGTACTAGGAATCACGTGCTTAAGTACTTTGCTTTGCACTTCTGTCTGTTACATGTCCTTCTGTAATTCCTGCAATTTCTTTTTTCTTAGGAATTGTTGCTGGTGGAGGCCGTATTGACAAGCCCATCCTGAAGGCTGGCCGTGCCTATCACAAGTACAAGGCAAAGAGAAACTGCTGGCCACGTGTCCGTGGTGTGGCCATGAACGTGAGTCTTTTCAGCTGGCATTTTCACTTTGCTTTTATATGGGCAGGAGTATCCGGAAATAAAGCTTTGCAGACCATCCTGTAACTGCACATTTAATTAGGGCAGTTAGCAGCACTCAATGATTATTCTGCTGTGTGAAAGATGAAGGATTCACTTTTGTTTTGTTCCTTCAGATCATTGTATTGCTGTTTAAATATCATTACTAATTTCTGTTGTTAATTACACTGATGACTTGCTTTCCTTTTCCACAGCCTGTAGAACATCCCTTCGGTGGTGGTAACCATCAGCACATTGGCAAGCCTTCAACCATCAGGAGAGATGCTCCTGCCGGGCGCAAAGTTGGTCTCATTGCTGCCCGTCGTACGGGTAGACTGCGTGGAACAAAGACTGTGCAGGAAAAGGAGAACTAAAGACCCAGCATGGAGTTCACAGAATAAACTTTTAAACTGTAGCTTGTGTGAAGTTGTCCCAAGTTCTCTGCTGTTGACCTGTGACTAAAAAAGGGGTAAGACTCTGCTTCCAACAGCGTCAGCTGTGCCTTGGAGATAAGCTGCTCTCTCACCACCTCACAGAGCAGGATTTCTTTCAGGCAGCACTTGCAATGTGTAAGGTGGCACTGCAGGCTGGAATCAGGCTTTGTGAGATGCTCCTGTGCCAGCTGCGTCACATGGTCACTTAGGCCTGACAAAGCAGTGCAGACTGATCCCGTAACACCTTGGTTACTCGAGTTAACTGTGGTCTAGCTGAAATGGGTTAGAAGGTGCTCGGTTTTCCAAGTTCCTAAGTTCTAACATAATGGCTTCACATTTTTACTGGCTATGTTTCTTAAGAGGAAAAGTTTGTCAGAGTAGTAGAACTCCTTACAGAGGAAGCATCTTCTCTGCTGGTACTTTAAAGTTGTTTTAGAACCATCAAGCTGCAATGGGATTAAAAATTCTTCTGAGTACAAACTCAGAAGTGTGAAGTATGGCACAATCTGTCACGTTTACTTGTGGGTAAGGGCAAAGAGCTAAATTCTTCCCTTTGCAGACCATTCTTTCTGGGGAGGAGGGTACCCAAGTCACAGAGGCTTTCTGCCACGTGTGTCCCTTCTGGATGGAAAACAGGGACAAGTGTGTCCTCTGCCTGCTGCAACTCCAACATGGTGCCCAGTTGCAGTCTCTGGTCTTGGCCTCAGCCACTGTCAGAGAAGCAGATAGGTCCAGGTTCTCAGTGCTGGTTTACAGGCTTAAGTGATACCATTCAGCCTGATCTGAGTAACTCCTGTGTAGCTATAAGCATTACTGGAGCAGACCTGGATTCTTCTATAAGCTAGGTATTCCCAAATAATACAGCAGCAATCCTATGGGGGACATTACAAGTTGTAAGAAATGCCAAAACCTACAAGAAAGCCAGAAATATTTTCTTGAAGGGTGTGTAGTGAGAGGATGGACTGAAGCTTGATGAGGGTAAATTTAGGTGACATACTAGAAAGAAATTTTTCACTATGAAGGTGGTCAGACACTGAAACAGGTTGCCCAGGAAGACTGTAGATTCCCCTTCCCTGGAGGTGTTCAAGGCCAGGTTAGATGAGGCCTTGAGCACCCTGGTTCAGTGGAAGGTCTCCCTGCCTGTGGCAGGGGGTGTTTGGAACTAGATGACCTTTAAGGTCCCTTCCAACCTAAATCATTCTATGAGTCTGAATAGTTGCAGTATTTAATGTTCAAATTACTGCCTTGGCAAAAGCCAAAGTAAGATTTCACAATGCATCAAAGAGTAGAAGTTTCTTCACAATAGTACTTCCAAGCTGCCACTGTGATGAACTTTCAGAATAGCTTCCATTGAGTGTATCTAAAGGACTGGCAAAAACATTATTTTCCAACCATGCTTGGATTTGTTGACTCCGTGTTTTCTGGGGAAAGGGGAGATCCTTCCTGACAACACTTGTGGCCTTTGGTGCTGATCCAGGCCTCTGACAGTAACCCACAGGCTGCCAGGGGTTCACAGCTAAGAGCTAGAGAGTATCTGCACTAAATCTACAGGTATGGAGTAACTGCACAAGCAAGTCTGCTGCTGTTGCAGTGCTAAAGAAAGCTACAAACACATCTAGCATACAGGACACAATGCTGGAAGTCTCTAGATTCACAGGGTAGAATGAGGATTTTTGAGTGCCTTCACCAAACAGGAACAGTTGCTCTAGTTGCAATTAACTACTATTAAATGAAGAGCAATCGGTTAAAGAGTTGTTAAATTATGAATAGGAGGCTTAGCTTGAACGTTTGCATCCTACAGTCCCTAATGTACAAAGTACATTGTAACAGCCCCTTTGGAAAGGCTGCTTGGAAAACGAAAGCCAGGGTTCCAAAAAATTCTAGAGGGTGTTCGAAACATTGCCCCACAGCTGTGCTAAACAAGGAGTTAATGGCAGTTGGTTAAGGATGTCCATTTGTTCACAGAGGAAATCTTTTAGTGCGTGAATAGGTTGTGAAGTGGCCCCTGGGGCAACGCACATTTCAGAGCCGGAAGACGACTACTTGTTTATCCAGGTAGAGGGGCAGCTGAAATCAGTCAGAATTTTATGTACAACAAAGCTTGAAAAACTCAAGAAGCTCATGTGTGTGTACACACAGAGCAGGATTTATGATAGCAAGCATCGGGCTGCAGGAACCCCTCAGCCTCGATGGCACCGAGGCAAGCCCCTCAGAGTACCATGGAGAGGTGTGAAAGGAGCAGCTTAGTGAAATAGTGGCACCTACAGCCAGGCTGCCAACCATTCAACCAGACAAAATACTGAAGAAACAGTATGAGAGCTTAATGTTTTCAGAGGGGAAATTACCCTGGAGACCTTAAGTCCAGTAACATGTAACTCAAATTAAAAAAGCCACAGTAATATCAGCAAACAACCACAGCACAAAACACATTCTGCAGGGCAAAATGTGTGCTAAAAGTTTACGAAAAGAAAGGGGAGGAAGAGGCAATTAAATAAAGGAAAAGACTGAAAAAGATTAGAGGCTCTAAAGAAACCAATCTAAAATGAAAAATATCGATAAATTGGAATTTGTTCTCCAAAGTGAAGACCTAACTTAAGAATTAGACTCCAGCAGATTATACAATAGGGAAAATTAAGAGGACTAACAACGTGATGCTGAAAGAATAATAATTTAAAAAAAAAAAAAAGCCAAACCACCATAAAAGACACCATTACAAATAAGCTCAATTCAGCCTGTGAAGGTCTGCAAAAGCACTGAATGGAAAATGCAAATGAGATTAAACATCAGTTGCTAGCCTCCGTGAATTGGAGTGAGCCACCTGTGGCAGGTAGGAGGTTCGGCTGAGCAGGGTGGCAGCTCTGAGTTTACACTGTAGAAGCTGGAAATTTAAACAGAGACGCTGCAGAGAAGCACCGTACCTTAACCGGAAACATCCTCAGTGTAGGCTTGCTCCTTTCAAACAATAAAACCATGGTGCCAGCGCAGCAGTATCAAGTGGGACAGCGTTCAGAGAACCAACACATCAAGAGCATTTCGTTACTGGGATCTGGTGTATTTAACCACAATCTGTCTGGCCCTAGGATTCAACGGTGAGAGTATTAACAGGCAGCAAAAGTGAATTGGTTGGAAATAGCCCCACCTTGTTTCCAGCCTTCACTGGTATTGCCTCTGTCCTGCAGCACGCAGATGTCTGCTGCGTTCTCGTCTTACACAGCTCGGGTACGACTGAAGCCATAAGATGCCAACAGTAAGAATTAAAGTGCAAGCATCCCACTCTGTTGCCTTCTCCTGCAACTGCAGGAGCCACCGGCCCCCCCATCTGCAGCAGCCAGCAAGGTGCTCCCTCCACCCTAAACGCTGAACCCCATTTACTGTGAATAAGTTGCCTACGGCAGGAGACAGAACTGCTAACCTGGTGGTGAAAGGGATGGAATTCTGAGCTCCCAGCTTTACTGAAGAAGCTTTAATGCCAAAATCCTTTTGAATCCAAGTTAGCAATACAAACACAAACCATGTTCAATAGAAAACACAAGGCACCCTTGCAGAGTTTTGTGCCTCTCCTACCCCCATAACTCTTTTATACTCACTCCTAGCAATGATATTTTAAATGTGTATCATATTCAGCAACTTTTTGTCCAAACCAGCTGTTATCAGCATGATAGACTCCACAGTTGAGTTACTCATATAGGTTATATCCAGGATATTTACTTCATGGATGAATGTCTCAGTGCCCAGCAGTAATGCTGCACAGGGGACAGGAGCTACTGTGCATATAGTCCACCTTCAAAATCTACAGCCATAGTTATTATTAAAACAATAATAAAAGTTTCCCATAAAGATTAGTATGGCTACCAGGGCACTAGGAATCTTGAAATAAAACACTGTCTTTCACAGAAGCATTTTCTTTAGACTTTCTTAAGGGTGGAAAACGACCAAGTCCTGCCTAACCAGCAATACACATTCCCCTACATTTAGACAGTTTTAAGGCCCAGCTTGCTGGGCTATCTCACTTGAACTGTATTCTTACCCTGAAAGGTCAGACTAGATGATCCTTGAGGTTCCTTCCAACCTGGTATTCTATGAATCTATGTATCACAAATTCTTCCACCACACCACCCTCATTAGCATTATTGTCCCCTTCCAATCTACCACTCTGTCGGTACCTCAGCCGTTGCACAGACTGCACACAAGCTGTGCTCAAGCACAGATGGCAGGAGAGAGACTTTATTTGAAGATGGGCAAAGATCACCTCTCCAGTGCTTTCTGTACCACGTCCCAGTCCTGCAGGGGTACCCACAAACTAACTGCCCACCTCTGATAAATCAGAAGGGGGCAGGGGGTGCACTTCTGGAAGATCCACAGCTTGCTTACACTCCAGTGCAGGGAGGGAAGAAATACAAAGGGCAATTCAAGGAAACTGTCAGAAGTAGGAAAAGGTCACAGAAAATTGACTGAGAGAACTTTTTGGAAAAAATAAAAAGAAAAAAAAGAGAAAAAGAAATGAGCTTCAGCAATAAAATTGTTATGTTGACTTTATGTTGAAGTTACCACGCAGAGAAGTATCAAAACCAAGACAAAATGCTTTGGGACGCATTTCAGCTGATGTAAAAGCCACAGGAGTCAGGATTCTAAAAGGTGTCAGGCAGTTGGGGGATCCACACATCACTGCACATTTCACAGTCCCCACAGAAGTTGAACTAAAAATTAGCTTTTCTTTTTTGTCCTATAGCATGAATGAATTCTCAAGAGAGAAAAGTGAGAAGAGGAGAATATATGTGGGAATTGCTTTATGTTTTTGCTGTCTTCATCAAAAGCTTTTTTCTCCTACTTCGTAACAATCCCCTTGACTGGTAACCATAAATTGGGATACATCCAAAACTTACCTGCAATTCCTAGTTTTGACAACATGCTGATGTCCAGGGAATTCACATACACATCCACTCAGGTTACATCAGCACAGAGCTACGATAAACTCAGGTGTTAGTTGTTTTCACAAATGTCTTAGTTGTCTCCTTTTATTTAATGTTAACACTACAAATTCCCAGCAATTTGTCACTGTGGTTTTTTTTTTGTTGTTGTTGTTGTTTTTTCCATTTACACATCTTCAAAGCCAGTGCCAAGAGCAAACATAGTAAACCAGATGTTTCCATCGGCTCGTTATTAAACCCACTTCAAGTTCCTTTACTTTGCTCTGGTAGAGCGAAGCCAATGGGCAATCAGCACATTGAGAAACCCATGTAACAGCAGCTCTCCAGCAGCCTGCACTGCCTTTGGACAGCCTGAAATAGGGAAGGACACCTGCCCCTGGAATAACAACTCAGTACCAAGGAGAAGCACGTGCAATCTACAGAAGCCTTTGGCCCACAGCACAAGGTGCAGTGACCCCCAGCAACATCTAGAGGCAGCCAGCTCTTCTCTGGCAACTACAGTGCGATCCCATCGGTCCTTATGTGCTACAACAGATTCAAATGCAACAGTGACCCCAGCTACCTTCCCAGGTTAAGGACACCACCTTTATTTCCCTGTCTCCGTCACAGCAAGTCTCTTCATCAATGCTGTTATATCATATTTTACAAATTGGAACATAGAAGGTTTCACCTCAACGTGAGGAAAAACTTCTTTACAGTGGGGGTAACAGAGCACTGGAGTAGGCTGCCCAGAGAGGTTGTGGAGTCTCCTTCTCTGAAGACTTTCAAAACCTGCCTGGATGCACTCCTGTGTAAACCTCCCTAGAGGATCCTGCCTTGGCAGGAAGGTTGGACTCTATTATCTCTGGAGGTCCCTTCCAACCTCTAAAGTTCTGTGATTTTAATAAATCCAACACAAGAGTCCTCTACTAGCCCATTCTTAAGTCCACATTTTATTAATGCTTTGCTGTTGGTACTTCAATCAGATTTATATATACATAATCTAAAACCTACATCAAAATCATGTTGACTACTCTGAAGACCGAGAGAAGTGACACGATTGAAGTTTTCTTCCACAGCTCTATGGTTAAGTCTACGTTCCCACAGCAGTTTATTTGGTTCAGGTTGCAGAAGTGTTCAGAAAGCCAATGCCAGGCCTCTCTCAGACTCAGAGTGGAAGAGTTACACAGTTGTGTTCCAGCACATCTATCTTACACACAGCCACAATTGCAATCAGAAACATTTCCTTCTAAGTAATAATCTTTGCAGCACGCTGGCTTTTCGCAGTCTGACATCGCTCCCTTTCTAAACCCTGACATCAGCATGCTCCCTTTCTAAACCCTGACATGAGCATGGCAAGAAACTGAGATGCCTTCCTGCAGCTACATCACTTGAACAACATCAGCTGTGAAAGGATGGCATGCTGCTTCACGTGGGTAAGGAGGCAGCGTGAGAGGCTGAGAAGTGTTTGAGATCATGTGGTGCCACCTGAAAAATGCCAGTTTCTTCATTTTGATGTAAACATCTGTACTCACTCCTGGAGTCATGCTTCTAATTATTTCATGCATCCCTAGGGGGAGGCAGGGACTGCTCTGTGCCTGCACTGCAGACAAGCCTGACCAGGTACTTCTGCACCCATACTGGACTGACCCAGGAGGAACTGTCATGCTGCTAAAGCTGCTTACTGCAGCGGCTCGGCAAGGAATGTCAAGAGGTAGAAAGTATTAACAGAAAAAGCTTGTGAAGCCTCTTGCTTCGCCCACTCCCTGTATTTGCTCAGAGGATTCAACTTGGTACACATCTTAGAGAAGAAAAACAATAGAAAATGCTTTATATGCTACTTAACTTCCTGCTAGACATCAGGCCTCCAGTGCTTAGGGCAGCCTGTAGTTCATAATTCACAACGGGAAGGTTCCCACTAAGCTACTACTAGTCGTCTGTGTGAGCCCAGGCAAAGCATGCTCAACACCTTGTTCCTAAGGGATTTCACATGGCATGACCTCTTTCCCTTCAGTGACCTTAAACTTCTATTTCCATGATTTCATCTGCTCTTAATCACACAGGACAGGCAGACAGAATTTGTGAGCATCGTGAAATCTCAAAGACCTAGCATTCATGTTCTTAAGCTTTTGAGTTTGCTTCCAGAAGACTTTCTGAAGGACTCTAAAGCACCTATCAGGTATTTAAATACAATCAAGTACATTAAGAAGTGTCCAAGTTTTCAATCAGCCTTCTTTTCCAAAGTAGATTCCTGCAAGACCAAACAACTCCAAACAAAAGTCAAGAAGATACAAGCTATTTGAATTCAAGACTAGTTTCAGGAGCACGAAGCTTTCATATCTCACGAATTCTAAGAAGTTGTAAGAGGTGACAAAGCCAACCTGGTCAAGGTTGTGGCTGCTGCTACTGCACTATAAAAGATTCCAGTCTGGACAGCCAGGCTGCCTGGTGAACATGGTTCTTTTGTAGCAGCTAACAGCAGGGCAGCAGCTGTAGGTAGAAAGGAAGACAAAAACCCATCATGGCAAGTGAAGTGATTCCAAGAAAATATAAAAATATTAAATAGAAAATGACCGTTGGAGAAACTGGTAAGGAAAAATCCTAAGAAATGATAGACAGGAATTTAGGAGTGATGGACAACAACTGAGCAGCATTTCAATAAAAAAAGCTACAAAGCAGGCCATACCCTTAAAAGCTATAGCCACAGAGGTAATCATGGCAGAAAAGAAATGTCACTGCTCACTTAATGGCTCAGGTGAAACCACACTTGGAAAGCATTCACCCAGAAACAGCATGAGAGGAAGATGAAAATGGCTCTATGGATTAGGGAACTGGCTTACAGAGGAAAAACAAACACTGAAGATTTTGCTCTGGTAAGGACTAATGGAATGTAACTGCAAATGTAGTAGGAAGCTGCAAACTGTGTAGCTGACATTGCTCAGGGCAACATAAAGTTACTGGAATAGCACTTATCAATTAAAAGCTAGCAGACATTTGAAATAGTATACAGCAGAGAACGATCTTCTTTTCTTGTACTGAGTACTTTTCTATGGTCAGATTTCAGAAGAGTCCATAGAACCTGTTTGTTTGCCCTTTTCTTTACTCACAGTTAGCTCATTGTTAGAAACCAGAAGACATTCTTTTGACCACTGAAAAATGTCACTGTCATTTCAGAATTGTGCTGATGTAATTAAGGCCATACCAAATTCTTCTACAGAAAGAACCTGTAGGTCAGTTTTGTTATCAGAAAGTGGCTTTAAGGAATTCTTGAGCTAGAAAACAGAGTTGGGTATTGAAAATCTGATGAAAAGTTAGCCCTTAGTAAGGAGTGTTTTTCTCCTTCAGAAACTGGGTCTTTGTACCTTTTTTCTTTTTTTGAATAAATTTCATTGTCTGTAGATAAGGTAAATAAGACTGCTGTCGTTTGTGTCACCTGCTGACTTATCTTGCATGATCCCTGTCACACACCACCAACTCTTACGGTGCCAAAGTCAACAGGACTCATACAATTGCTGTTGAAATCCATGGATCCACCACAGCTTATACTGGAAAACCAAATTAAAAATGGATGAGGATCTCTGGAATCTGCCAACACATTTCTGTGAACAGCCTACCATAAAAGACACCAGAGAAACAGTACTGACCACTTGCTCTGGAATGACAAAAGAATGGATGCTTGATATTTTAAAACAGTTAGCCTAATGAAAATTTTTCTACCTTAGAAACAAAGGGACTTTCATGGTATGAACCTTAAGAAGTTACATAGTGTAAAAACCGACAGTGCTCTGATTAGGTTAAAGCCCTTTCATTACAGACTAGAGCTGTCTAGTCTGTAACAGAGGACAAGCCTCAGCATAAATAAATGTATTAACATGGACCATTCCCAAAGAGCAATAGAAGGAAGATAAAATTAATACCCTAGCCCTAGTACCATGTGGAGGATATATATAGGGTGTGTTGCTTGTGCTGCTGTTGCACAGATCTTTACCAGACTAGTGTAAACTGATTATACCTGCAAGCCAGCAAGAAAAAGCACTGAGTTTTAAATAGCTGTCTGCTGTTGCCTTCCTCATGTGACCACTTGGCAAGAGAATGAAAAAAATCACATAAAAGGGTGTAGATGGGTATTCTTTCACCTTGCTTTCTGTCCAATGTAGTACCACTGTGCAGCATGCAGTATTTACAGGACAACTTCTGTTTCTCCCACAGAAAGCTTCTTTTGTCTTGCCCCAAGATAGAAGGCAGGTTCATATTCTACTCCTAAACCTCACAGCTATGCGGAAAGCACTGTTATGAACATGATGGAGAGAGTAAGAGAAGTAAAAAGACAGGGAACCAAACCAATTGTTGTCCTGATGACATTGTGCTGGAACAGGGCCACAAACAAGAAACTCTCAGACTCATCTTTAAAAATGCCAGGTCAGCATCAGCATCTCAGCCTCCCAAAAATTAAGATGCATGTCCCACACCACAGGGGTGAATTTGCTTTCAATGTGGATCTGCAAGTATGGACCAAAAAGGTTTAACTAAGATATTTAAACACTGAACTGGTTACTCTGCAAGGTTTTTTACCGCACCACTTCTCCCTCTCACTTACCTAGTCTTTAAATTGCAGTTAAACTCACTGCACTGCAAGCCTCACTGCAATGCCCAGTATCTGAAACACAGAGCAACCAAAATGTTGAGCCACTTTGCCTTGATGTAGTTTATAACTGTTCATTTCTGGCAAAGACTCAGAGGTAGACAAAATTATTGAAACCAAAAGATGAAGTAAACTGCTACAGTTTCAACTTCTGCCTGTTCTAGTTTTGGCAGGGTGACTAATCTCACCTTCTCTCCTGGAACTTTGGGAAGATGATATATCAAGTTCTGGAATATCAAATGCTTTTTCATGATACATACGCTAAAATACATGAGCTAGGCACAACAAAGTGGTTGAGAAGGCTTAACAGCAATTAACCATAACACAATTTCCTCATGCTATCTGAAGTAAGTTTCCCTCTGAAGAAAAAAAAAAAAAAAAATAGTGTGGATGCTTTATTCCTGGCTCAAATTCAGCAATTCAAGATACAGTAGCTTTAAAAATAGAGAACTTAAATTTTCAGAGTTGGCAGTTAGCAGGGGAAGAAATATGAAAAATTCCATGTCAAACTGCTTGTGCATCACCACAAAAATCAAGTTCTGCATGGCAAACAAGCTTTGACCCAGCCCTGTGCAAACTCACAGTTGTCAACTGGCCTAACACAGCTGTAGGGGACCAACTTAGTGACCAAAACTTAGTACATTTTACACAAATAGTAACTGATTTTCTATGTGGTTGTACAATCCAAATGTATGAAAGGGAGAAATCCTGCATAGTTAGGTTATGGATTTCCCCGTAGACTGAACTACACATTAACTACCACACATCACCTCTGAATTTTCACTTCTATGCACTGGATGTTATTGTCAGGAATGTAACTGCTTTACTGTTTACTGGGTCATTTTATGGAAGACCAGAGATTCCCTAGTAAGTGTTCTAAACAGAAAACAGGATTGAAACTAGTGATGGGAGAATTAACTCTTTAGGCACTTTGAGGAGTGCTATTTTAAAGTGTGCCATCATCAATGAGGTACTGTGTACGGCCTGCAAATGACAACTGCCCAAATGGTGCGACAGCAACATGAGTATGAAACTTTTTGCCTGTAAAAGATTTAAGTACAATTCAAAATTGTTTTGCCCAGAGTGAAGAAAACATTGCACCTTTTGCTGTAGCTACCTGTTTAAAAGCAGTAGCTGCCACAAACAATACAGGCTGTCCTCCTTCAAAGTCACAAGCATGCACAATATTCTCCATTTGCCACCTGCCACTGCGGTCATTCTCAATGCAGGGATAGTGGTGTGCATGACTGAAGAAGAGAGTCACAGCCCTGAAGAAGTGTCATTGGTTTGACGTGTCTCTACAATCACTCTACAATCAAAAGCAAACATAGTTGGCAAGGCTGAACTAGCACATTATATGTTTTTATCTTTACAGTAAAAAATAAGTAATAATCCCCTCTGAGATAGTTTGTTTAACAATTACTGGTCCAAATGAGTATGAACTGTTTCGACTCAAGGACTCAGGGTAGGATTTTTGAGTTCAAACCTCCAACAAGCATTCCCAAACATAAATGGGAACATCTTACCCAAATTTACTAAGCTCAGGTAAAATGGTGTTACTAAAAAACGATGGAAAAAAAAATCTGAATTAAATTTGAGCACTAGGGAAAACATGGAAGCATCAAAGAGATCTTCGCTACAAAGCATATTCAAAAATTTTCTGTGTCTCTTCCCTATTATACAAAATGCATAAGGAATGCACTTGTGACTGAATTTTCCTGTGTTCAATTCAAAACTACAGACCTTTAATCTGATAAGCAGTTTTGTTTCTATCATCTCATTTGTAAAAAACACCATCAAGCTTGTGCTCAATTAAATATATATATGTATATATAAAAACATACAAAAAGTACAAGATAAATCACATTAAGAAACTTTTACAGTGTAATTGTCCTGATTACTTTTATTCTTAAGGGCCAATTTTTTAATTTTTTTTTTTTTTTTTTTTTTTTTTTGTGTGCACAGAACCTCAATGTGACTTCTTGTTCCAGAATTCAGCACAGTGCCACTGCACAGAATTCACTTCTCTGTGCAGGTCATTAAAAAAAAAACACCAAAAACCAAAACCAAACCACAAAAGCAAAAACCAAAACCAAAAAAACCACACACACCACAGGACAAAACATTCTTCTTAAATCAAATTCTATTTTGTGAATTCAGCAAAATAATTTCTATAAAATAAAACAGCAAAATATTTAAATAGTATAGGGTGGGCTGTATCTGTTTTTGCAGGGGTATTTGGTTTTTTAGACAGGTTTCAAAAAAAAAAATTACACACATTCAAGTTACCAATTTTCATTTAAATACAGTATTTACTGATGCATTTCTTGAAGTCTTTAAACAAATGTTTATTCTGGAATAGAGATACCTCAGAATTGTATTTGACTAACCAGTAGTTTCTTTTATAATTCAACCCTGCTTCTAATGTTAAGATTTCCTGTATAATGGATAAAGAGCTAAGACAATTCTCGCTTTCAAGTAGAACTGTGAACGAGCAGAAAACCAGCAAGTTAACTTGGTGCAGTGGCACTCACAAGTACTGTGTGATTTTGTTGACTTCCACTTCACTGGGATGCAGTAGAAGGAAAGTGTTAGAAGTTTACCTAATAAGCTCTACCAAAGAAACAAAACAAGCACACCAAATACAGTCTATTATGCTCCAGGCATCCTGGCATAGCAAATTTTTGCATATTTGTTTTAAATCTTTTAAATTCCTATTACTGAAAACTAAGTGTTCTTTATCCCACCCAGAGACAGAACTGCCAAACATCAGATGTGAGGAACATATGTGAAACTGAAACCCACTTGTTTGTCACATTTTCCCCTCCCCATTTTATAGTCTAGGTGTAAGAAGAAAAAAGTTCTGAGCAAGGCAGTTGTCACACTGGGACAACTGCTGTCGCTTTTTTTTTTCTTTTATCTTTTTTTTTTTTTTCCCCTCATTGGCTACACTAACTTGGTGTGAAGCCATGCTAAATGTTACAGCATAACTATAGCTTCAAAGTGATTAACCTAATACCAGAATGAAAAAGGCAATGAAAAAAAAAAAAAAAAAAAAAAAAAAAAAGAAAGAAAAAAAAAATTCTAGAAACAATGTTACATCACCAATTTTCCACATCAACCAAATAATTAAAAGGTTACCAGCCATTACGTTGCTCATAGTAAAATTGACTCCAGTGGCAAAGAATAAACATGAAACTATTTTTGTGGTTGACATGGATAGGATTTTTTCTTTTGTAAAGGAGTTGATCTGACTGCCATGAGGCAGGCAACACTGGTTGCAGAGCGCAGCAGATATATCAAGAAAATTTTTTTGTTGGTTTTTTTTCCTTTTTTTTTTTTTCCTTTTTGTAGATCTGTGAGTCTCATCAAGACAAAAAAAAAATGTTTCTTGCTCAAGAATTAACAGTCAAACATTAATATACTATATACACCTTTGCCATTTACACATTAGCATCAGGCCATTTATTACAAAACACTATACACTTTCCACTGCAGGCGGGTTATATATTGACAGCAATTTTCTGCAGATAAGACAGTGAATAGACTCTCCACTCCATGTTGATTAGGAATAGTTTTTTTTTCTAGTTTTAAATATTAGCCAGACACAGAGAAAGGTTGGACTGTAAGGCCTGGGTGCACAGTCTTGATGGAGCAAGTTAATTGATTATGTGCATTTCACTAATCTTTTGTCTGAGGCGGGGAAACTTCTTCGCTGCCTTCGTAGTTTTCTTGTGCTCGTTGGCCAGTTCGCTGAGGGTTGTTCATATGATGTGCTGCCGGGCCTGTATATGGCTGTCCATGCACGTGGTTATTCTGGAACAAAACACAAACAGTTCAAAGGGACATGAAACTTGGGGGACTGTTTCCCAAGACTAGTAATTGACTTTTCCCTTCTGCATTCAGACTATTGAAAAATATCCTCCAGCACACTGAACTTTCAGTGTAGTAGCAGCTACATGAGCACACACACCAGTTTCTTTATTCCTCTGAATCACATCTCTCACTTACCTTTTTAATTGACACAGAAAGTAAACAAACTTTCAACTTGTAAAGATGAAAGGATTAGGTAAAAGAGTAATCTAAGTTTCTGAATAACAAACAGTTACATGCAAAGCAAAAGCAGCAATGAGGAAAAAGGAAAAAAAAGAAGAGGCTGCCGATGTGCTGTGTACACTGCACTATGCACGTATTTTAACAAGAGTTGAACCAGCCTGATTTTTTTCCCTATGACAAGGCACAAGGCTTCCACTTTTCAGAGAGGAAACTCTGATATTACAGAACTGAACAAAATCCAGACTAGTAGTAGTTTTCTGCAGATGCTCTGCCCCAAATTCAAAAGTCATACACACACGTATCTGGTAAACGAAACACCTCATCTCTTTGCAGTTTAACCAGCTGTGGAGAAAGTAGGAATAGGAGGATTGTGCGTGTTAGTGAGAAATGCCATCTCTTGCAAGAAAGTGAACACATCACAAAGGGAATGGTGAGGTTACAGTATGTGTCTGAACTCAGGAGGAGCTCAGAAAGGAGTGGGAAAATCTGCATGACTTACCAACTGCTATGCTGAGAACACCAAGTAAGGAAAGCAAGATCGAGGGAAAATGGATTTGGGCAGGAAAGGAAATTAAATTAGCAGACTTGGAATACATAAAATTAATTGGAACAAAAAATGGCAACTAATAGGGGATCTAGTAATTTAGTACATTAAAAAAAAAGTTATGATTTCTTTCAGATATGGTTTTACATGAAGAAACACCAGCAAAGCAGTGATTTTACGTAAAAACAGATCTACATTTTATATGTATTTAAGATGTAGAGTTCAGTGTTCAGAGCACGAGTTACATGTAACAAAGCCATCTGCATTTCTCTGGAAGGCTTTTGAGGTTTGATTCTTTTGTATTTTAAAATAAGAAACCAAAACAAGCTAATGTGACAGAGTCAAACTCAGAATGCATGAGGCTGTGCAAACATCTGTCCCCCTGTTCTTTCCAGCACACTCTGATCTAGCAACATTGCAATTCTCACCTGAAACTCTTATGGTGAAACTGTTCCTGGCAAACTGGAAGTGTATTTTTAATCTTTATTTCCTCAGATATGATACTTGACTATAGCATGCTTCTGACTAAATGCCTACAATTCGAGTTAGCCTAAATGCTAAAAAAAACCCCAAACTAATGTGGAGCTCTGAACTCTGTGCTTTTACCTGTTGATACTGGGAACCAGGTGAATGGGGATACAGTGGGGCATCTTCAGGTGGAGAAGACTCATGTTCGTCTGGGGCATCAGGATCATCTGGTTCCTAAAGTTTAAAAAACATTTATTTCGGTAAAATACTACAACTGTTCTATATAGAACCAATCCCACACGCAAGTGACTGTTTCAGACATGCTTGGAGAAAAGTTGCACCCCACTGTGCCACCTAGAGTTAGGACTGCATGACATAAAAACTCTCTTTTTTCCAATAGTATATTGTTAATAACAGATCCACTCATAATCTACTCTATAGAGTCAACTTCAGTTCTACACTGCTAACTCTAAGTGGCAGATGCCTGCAAAACCAGTCATAAAAGTGGAAAAATGCACAGAAAGATGTAACTGAAACCAAGAAAAAGAGAAATCCATATTCAGAAAGTATTTCTAGATTGTGTTACCTCTGTAATGACAAAAGACTGCCACTAAGGTTATTTTATAGAAGGACTTTACTAATTTTTTTACCACAGATGAATTCTTTACCTCCTCTGGGCAGAGTTCACAAGCTTTTGCAAGAGTCATTCTAGCACTGTGTGACCTCTCTAGGAAGTAGCCATTTGATGTTTCATTGCTTTGTATTGGTGGAGACCAATTATTATAGGTGTACTGGGGATTGCCAGTGTACGGCCTACGCTCAAGCTCGTCTCCAAGCCATTCTACTGCCCAGGTCCATTTTCTTTTCAAATCGCCATTGCTCTGTGGATGAAAAATAAACAATAAACAATTCTGTGTTATTTCCTTTTTCCTTTAAAAGACAACTATTTTTCCCCTCCTATACACAAGTTATCAGAGAGCAGACCACAAACACATATAGTGATGTTTAACAGACTCCCTGAAAAATCTTTTTTTTTTTTTTTTTTTGTTTGCACAAGGGAAACTTGGAATTTGAAATTGAATCTGTACATCTGTGGCTGTCATCACTGAATCATGACTGCAAGTTTCATCAAACTGCAATACCATATAGTGACCATCAGATATAGGAAGGTTAGAATGAGTTGTACTTGGAAGTTGTAATTTCATCTAAGTGATGAAAACTTGAGTGGTTTGGCTGGCTTTTTTCATTTTTTAAAAAAAGAACAGGAAAAAATACATCTGGGGGAAAAAAGTGTCAAGAAACAGAACAGAAGGTGTCACCTGAAGAATCTGGTAGGCTACGGGACAGTTGCTGAAGAGAGCCACCATGCACTTTATACACTGGTAAGCTCTTTTCTGATAATGATTCTTAGAGCGTTGAATGGTGTCGAACAGTCCATCCCTGTCATCTGGGATTCCCTTAAGTGCATTGTGAATCCTACGAAGAACCCAAACAACACAAGTGTTAAAAGAGTTTTAGTGTTTGAATAAAAGCTTCACTTACAATATAACCACAGAAGGGACAGCTTGTATTCTGACTTTTGGTTTTAGCAAAGTTTTTTAAAGTCAGAAAACTAAGTTGACATCTTACATGTAACTTGTAATTTTAGCACAGTTGGTAATATTTAAACTCTCTCAAATAGATGTATAAAAAACATATGTAGGTATGACTAATTCTAATGAACTTTAACTGGTTAATTTTTATTTCTTATTTTTAATACTGACCTCAATGTAAAACAGACCTGTTAACCCAAGAGGTCCTTAAAGAACTGCAACAGTTAAACTGTCTACATAACAGTTAGTTCTTCTCAAAGATAGCTGCTCTGAAGAGGAATGAAGAATATGTACTTGTGCACGAGGAAAAGGATTTGGGCATTCCCTGGAACTAAGCCCACTTTCTATGCCTTCTGCCCCTGAGCAAGGGGTTGAGGAATCAACTGTCATCCTGGAACTGGGTAAGAACTTTTGTCTTTGGAAAAAAAGTCAGGGAGCATGGCACCTAAACGGATGTCTCAAAGAGCTACACACTGTAGGAAAAGCAACTGCCCTCTTTCCTCGCAAGCCCTGGCAACAGCCAGCACACAGAGACCATGCAGCTGGCAACCTAGGCTCCATCTGTAAAGTATCAATGAACTGATTTTTAACTGAATGGTACCCATAACACTATTTTCCCAAACTTGGCAGCTGAACTTGTCAAATCAAGAGAAACTTATGAGAGTGGGTCTGATGCCAAAAACAGTAGCAGTCATCTCACAGTACAAGAATAGAGGGAGCACTGAAGCATGCACACTGTCAAAGATCAGATGAAGTTTGTTTTCTAACAGAAGATACTAACTACCATTTGGGTTTTTTTCCTTTGGAAGAGAAGACAAAGTTCATTAGCACTTTATCACAATGAAAACAAGGACAGGATGCAGACTAGTCCTTCAGGTCACTGACAGAAGTGATAGCAAGAAGTCAGAAGGTGATTGCAGTTGGCCACTTAATACCACTCTGCTGAAGCATTACACAATTCCCATGAGCAATGCTATTCCTGAGACCACAGTCTTGAACATGAAGTGATGGACACCTCCAAGTATAATGAAAGCCACACTACAACATTCAACCTTCCTTATAAAACACAGCACTGCTCCAAACAACCACTTCCATGATTTCACATCTGTTTCCACCCTGAAACATACTATTACACTTTGCATCTACTGAACTATGCTCAAGTTCCTACATTCTGTGGTTTTAAAGACAACTTATGAAGTGTTTTTCAGGAAGAGAATATACACAAACTGCATTATGTAAGCATTACAAATACATCTACATACAAAACTGAAAAGCCTATTTATAAAGGGTATTCTCATCCTTTACCTAAGCTCTAGTTCTTATAAAGAAATCCCTCCAACTCAATCTTCATGTTTTGGAGTGGCATAAGCTAGACCACCATCTTCCCCTAGAGTACCTTCCAAAGTAAGGCTAGGCAACTGATAAATACTTAAAAACGTAGTTTACTTCTCCAAGTTAAGTACATGAGTTCACTCCAACACCCTCACTGCCAGAGCTCTTACACAAAGTATTTTAAGTGTCATATGAGACATGGTTGAGAATTATTGCAGTATTACCTATATTCACTTTTTATGAAAAAAAAAAAGTCTTGAAATATTGACAGTTATCACGTTGCTAACATTTGCGTTTCACATTTGCTACTACTTTTGTATAAAACACCTGAAAAATTTATTACTCTAAGTGGTCAGTATTTGTAATAACAATATTTTTAAAATCTCAACATTCCAAACCCTTATTCTGTAGACATACAAAAATTATGTTTGAGACTGGATGAGTATTTGGTATCTTGAAGTTAGAAGCCATTTGAAATGTGATCACACAGAAAATACTAATGTATGAATAATACTTCTCTCAAGTTCACACAACTGATGTGCTTCTTAGTAAGACCAGGCTATGAATGGACCTTGAACCTGGAATGAGATGCTTCCAAAAAAATCAAATCAATCTAAGCACAGTCACAGTTAAGTAACAATGAATTCAGACTCAATGGCACATTCTCTTGTATGTGAAAAATCTTGGGTTTATAGGACTAAGTAGCAAATTGTTCAACAACAAGGCAAGTGAGAAGGTGAAAAATTGTAACTTAACATAAAAATTGAGATAAAATGGGGAAAAAAAGGCTTTATTACTGTACTTTGATTTAATATATGCTTAAAGTCAAACTTTTGAAAAGATTAGCAACAGAACCATGGGAAAACAAGCTGTACAAAGCATAGTAAACTTGAATTATAAGAAGTCAGAGAAATACTAACCTGTGAGTTTGCCAAGAGTCCTCAATTAACAGGATTTGCAGAAGCAGATCCAAATAAGGTCGAAGCTCATATGTGTATGAGTATGCAACCTGAAAAAGTAAAAATGCAGAGAATCTAAGAAAGCACTCCTTGAAGTCTGCAGACTGTATAACAACAACACAATTCATATGAATGTTACTGTAATTTAAAGGATATTTCAACATACAATGTACACTTTTTTTAAAAAAAAGTTGATTGTGTCAGAGTTTTTTGAAGGTTGTGGGTTTTTTTATTTGATGGTTTGTTTTCTTCTTTTTCTTGTTTGTTGTTTTGGTTTGGTTTTGTGTGGGTTTTTTTGGTTTTGATTTTGGTTTTATGGGCTGGTGGTGTTTATTGTTTGCTTAGGTGGTGGTTTTTGGTTTTTTTTTTTAATATAGTAGGTTTTGCAAAGGACAAAATGTTTCCTCACCAGTTTTAAACACAATAGATCTGAAGCACTAAATGAGAGACGCTGAAAAAACTACATTAAAAAATACCCTTAAAAAGCAACAGAAAATGCTATTTTTCACTGATACTGCTACCTTTAAGTATTCAAAAATTGTCCAAAAATGTAAAATATTTGTCTAGCAAAGTATTCATAAAGCGATTACTATGATTCCTTCAAGTGTCAAACAAAAGACCACAGGAAAATCTTATGTTTACATGGAGATGAATGACTGAATATAAAGACGAGTTAACAGAAGTAAAAAGAAAAAAAAAATTTATTTGGGGTGAAAAAATGTGACTAACCTTACAGAGATTACAAAGTCAAAACAAGACAGTCCCAAGGATTCTTTCCCGAGTCTAAACCCAAATATGTTCTGCAGACTTGTAATAACACATGAACCTAGTCAAAATAAGTATGAGGGAGATCTTAAGAAACCACTCTAACCCGCCATGCAGTGTAAGATGCTCTTTCATGGACAATGACAGAAAGGCTTTAGGATATGTTCTTGCAACCTTACTACCTATCCTTAACATCCTAAATCATAAAAGCGCTACTGCTTTGTTAAAGTCATAAAAGGACATCTCATAGCACTCTAACATGATGTAGAGACCTAAGAGTGTAAACAGTGATGTAAGATACCAACTTAAGTGCTTTATCAAGCACCTGTTCGGTATTCAATGTAACATTCCTATATATAAAACCACAAAAATCTTGTACCACACACATCTATTTTCCCATTTTTACCTGCCAAAGAAGTTCACTGAGGACAGTGGAAGAGAACTGAGGATTCTCCCAACAGCAGAAACGAAGCAACTTAATGGTCTCTTCAGAGTTACTGCAATCTTCAATAATTTTCTTCACATAACTGGTTCTCACAAACAGAATGTCTGCTACGTTCTGCTGAAGTGCCATTATAGGTTGAGATAGATTGGGATCACCGTAAGGGTTGGCAAGTGGGGGATTACCTAGAACAAATGGTTATTACAGATGAAAAAGTACTGAAGTACTTTCATTCTAGACACAACAAAATATAACTTGGTATAACTCATCAGGAAACAGTAGATGGAGGAAAAACTTTAAGCCCTCCTTAACAGTTACTTTTAAAATAATCATGGTATGAAATAACTAAGTTTTCTGATTGCAAAACTTGACATCTGCTGCCTGAGAGCTGCTTCATCCTCCCAGGCGAGATGATGCAGTGACAATGAAAGCAGAGCAGCTGGATACATGTTCCTATGCAAGAAGAGAAGTTACTTAAAGTTTCCTAAATATTCCTTTTTTTAAAAAAAAATTTTCTGTTTCACTGCTTGTGTAACAGCACAGATCAATCGCATTTTAGGACACAAGGCTTATTTACCACACTAGGCAACAGGAAAGGGTTCACAGAAGTAACTGTCAGAAAAATCCTATCTGAATCTCTGAAGTGTAGAGAGAAGTAATATATTCTTGAAAGAATAAAAATTACTGTATCTTATTCAACAGCCTTCACTTTATCTGAACAAAGACTGTTGATTTGCTCCTGATGTTTCTAAACTTAGCTGGGTTCTGACTTATTGTTTGAAGACCCCTAGAAGCCCAAGGAATAACTCTTTTAGTTTAACATTCTGAAACAAAAAATAACTTTACTCTCCAAAGAGTAATTAGAATTAGTAGTCAGTGTAATGTTCATACAACAACTTTTAAAATTTAAAAAAATAATTTTTTTTTAAGGAAAAATGTTATGAACACAGTGAATATATACAATTATTTTTCTCAGGCAGAATTTCTTTTCAGTGTAAGCCTCAAATAATGCACTGGAAATAAAACCAAATAAAAACTGCCAAATTGTTCTGAAGCTTATTATAGCACAGTAAAATTTTCAGTTCATTAATCTTGCTATAGCACATTCTAGGCTATTGACTTTACAGCCCAACACATCAGGCTGTAATGAGTTTTCCATTAAATAGCTCCTCAACAAATTCCTAATTAGGTTTTCTAAACTATGCTTAACAGAACATGTGTGCATATATATATATATACAGGCTATAAAATCCACTCAGCCCAACGTTCTGTCACCATTTCTCAAAAATAACTGCACTCTGCTCAGCTACTAGAGATATTAATGATTTATGATGTGGTTGAGCAATTTCTAACTGATTATCTTTTATAAATCAAAGTGTTGGCTCCTGTTTCATGTCTTGACTGAACAAGCACCAAGTAATTTTCAAGAGCTATCCACACCACCACAGGATCTCTCCACTGATAAGCAGCATGAGGTATTTCAGAGCCTGCTGTAGTGTTTTTTCCTGTACAGTCTGCTTTAGCCCTGGCAATACGAAAGCAATCTGTTATTTTATTGCCTGTTCAGAGTCAAAAGATCTTTATGTAACTCTTTAAAATGAGATTAAACTATTCTAAAATGATTGCTATTTTGTAATCAACAAAGTACTACTTTACTACTCGCTTTATCTTTAAGGAATAAGACAGAACAGACAAAATACAGAACAGACTTTTTTGCCTTGTGTTTTTTAGTATAGCAGATCAGTTTTGTTTACAAGAAGATTTCTGTCTCTGAACAAAAAAAAGTTACTGAACATAAAAGGCAAACATTTTCCAGGTACTCCATTTTATGAATAAAAGCTAAATATGCACAAAATACATTTACTGGTATATTCAATTAGTGTAAGGAGTACTTGAAATTTACTATACCATTAATAGAAGACTGCATCCGCGATGACACATTGCAGCAACGGATCAGTTGTGACACAACTGTGTACAACTTCCCCAGTTCAGCATACTGGTATTTAATTGGAGGACCTGGACCTTCATCCAGAGCCACAAGCATGAAGGTTGCAGGAACGTTTAGTTTCAGAAGCTGTGTCTTCTCTGCTACACCTTTATGAGGGCAAGGGGTAAAGAGACATTTTGGTTTTGGCACTAACAATACTTACTTACTTTTTTTCCATTTTTTTTGTTTTACAGAAAAACTAACTATTGTTCACATTATTTGTAACTTTTCACTTGTTGGGTTTTATTACAATCACCATTTATGTTTCCTGAGGAAAAAAGGTGGCCCACTCAGGAAAGACCCACATGACAGTAACATTCAACTGAAAAATCACACTGAAGGCAGTTACAAATGATTACAATTTCTTAACAGTACTCATTAACACTTCAATAACTATCATCTGTGTTAACAGCAAATTAAATAAGGAGTCTTTTAGACAAATAAGTCTTTTTACTGTGAGGGCCAAGATAGGATGAATATCTTCAACAGTGTGCTTGGTTATTTTTCCATCATGTCCCAGATACATAACTTACAGATTTAAGACATTTCAAAATATGTCATACTATGCAGTTAAGTATAAATTGATTTTGTCACTTGTTTAAGAAAACAAACAAAACCAAACAAAATGAGAAAACCTCCAAAACACACCAAAACCCCAATCAACCAACAACCCCCAAACGTACAGCTAATTCCATTGCAAGAATACTTTGCACATACTACAAAATACTTACTGGTAAATTCATGTCCTTTCTTATCTTTTATTCTGTTTCTCAATTTGGTTACAAGTCAGAACTTTTCATATGTATCTACAGTATTTTTAAAATTTATTATGAAATAAAAGTGGACCTTATCTATCATCTTTCTGACAAGGAGAAATTCAGATAGCATCTTACTGGAGTTCATTTATAGAATTTTTTTTAAAATTGTGCTAAACAGTTCTATAGTTACATCCCCTGTAGAACTGATTTCTTGCTTGCTTTATGTGAAGAATGTACTATTTGATTTCCCAAATGTCAGACAATTTAATCTTTATCCATAAAACCTGGGACTGCAGAAATGATGTATTGTGGCTTCTGAACACTAAACATCCATGAAGAAGCATTCAGGTAGCAGTAGCAAAACCACCAAAACTGGTTAATATTTTTTGTGTTTATCTTTGCAGCACAGACTGTGATAACGACCAGATCCATAAGCAAAATTCAGTTATGCTTTCCTGTCTGGTTTCTGAGTGCTTTCCTAGTCAGAGGCTTCAACTGCACTGATTGTGAAAAGCTAATGAAGAGGAGGAAGTAATAATGAAGAGGAGGAAGTAAGTTAGAGTACAAATGAACTCTTTTCTCTAATGACATGAAGTCTGCTCTGGGAGTGATAATGGCACCCTACCTGACAAGAGAATCTTTTGGTAGAGAGTGTATGAAAGCAACATACATTATAGATGAAATTCAGGTAACACAATTGCCTAAATGAATTGTATAGATAGCAAACTAAATTCCATTAAAATTGTTTACCCATATGAAAGAGCTTCGAGAACTCTGTGTGTGTCAATTCTATGTGGAAACATGGAAGTAACTCCATTGGGACTGATATATTTGTCTAGCAATTTAGCCACAGAGTCACCTATCAGAAGCTCACACTTTAATTTGCCTGCCTGAACAGATAACCAGAAATGGTTGAGCTGCTCACAACCGTGGGTGTTGTGTAAAACTTCCAAGGGAACTTGATCTCTCAGCTTCATACCACTTTACAGAAAACAGTCCAAATATCTTGGAGAGAGAGGAAGAGAGCAACAGACCATCATCATGGCACAGTACTGCATCCAGTTTAGAACTTGCTGTAGCGTAAGATGCCTTGTCATCTAGGCTACCACCAGTGAAAGAGAAATGGGGCCTTGCTAGAAGACCCTAGTAACTGGGGTAAGCAAGAACAAAGAGTTCTGTGACAATTCCTTAGATGTGAACCTGTGACTACTCTCCTCAACTTGGGAGTGCAAAAGCAATCCTTTATTCATTTGATTTGTATTTTATTATTGCTCTTGCTTTATTAATTTAACAATCATTTTATTATTGCTCTTCCTCAGGGTAAATACATAAAGTAGTAACAGACCAACCTATCTGAAAAAGAGATTATTCAATCACCAACTGACTTTCATCATGCTAGTAAACCTAAGTGAGAGCATGATTACAGCTGTTCATTTGAATGTCAATAGGACTGATCTCAGTTAATTTTTCTTGGAATAGTTATTATTAGTATTATACTATGCTATTCTGTTCTTAGCATACAGGCTAGTAACTTCATATGCAAAGAGCTTACATAATCCAGAACTTAATACAATTTTTGGTATACTTCTAAATCTATACATATTTCTATTTTCATAATGCTATATAGAATTAAGATCCTGAAGAAAAATGGGTAAAAATGGGTGATGCTAGAAGTGCCACAGTCAGTGTTTCATGTCCATCACCACAAAACTGATAATTGTCTCATCTCAGATGCTAAAAATACATATTCATTTGTGATCAAACCCTCTAATTTCCCTTTTCACCAGGCAATTCAGGAATCAAATCTTTATTAAACCAATCACTGTCTCAAGCTCGGGAGAACTTTATTTAGGCCTTGGAAAAACACTAGATTTTCCTGCTCATTTATCCTGAAGGAAAAACACTATCTGATATTTATAGTGGAATTTCCTGATGTGTTCTTTTACCTCTTATGATGTCCTGGTGAAGGCATTCTGGCTAGCAATGATATCTAAGAACACAGACAGATTGAGCTACTTCCTCAGTCTGCCAAAGTCTTTAAAGGGAAGACAGATAGAGAATCAATGTTTTGCATTTATGTGAATGTCAAATGTGAACTAAGGAAATTAACACTGAGAGGGCACAGTTGGAACATACAAAGTATGATCATCTATATTGATGTTTCCACAAAGGAGAGTCATGTCTCTCTTTCTTTTGAACTTTTATCTTCCTCAACACTTCAGGCTCAAATAAGCTTATAAAGACTCACAGGCTCCTTGGGTGTCATGACCTCTCTGTAAATGAGCCCTGAACAAAGCAGTACTTCCCTTGCCATTTTTTCATCCTCTCAGCTTCTGAAGCCAGACACAACGTTATACTTCCACTATTCTCACGTAACCTTCCAAGGATGGCAGCAAAACTAAAGCCCCAAACTCCAAACTGGAGGAAGACAGATCCTCTACAGAACATTTATATGATGTCTAATGACAACAACCTCCCTGAAGCTGAAAAACTGGGTTCTGCTGCTGCTGCCTGTGTAACAGGATCATTAAATAAAACAGTTTAATTCAGTGTAACCAGTAAAAGTGCATGCAATTTGCTTACCTAGATTGGCATACATCACAAACAGATTGAAATACTGCTGCAAATGGCGCCCATGTTCAGATACTTCCCTTCTTAGAAGATTTAGTACCGCTCTCAATAAGTGATCACTTAAACTTAAGTTATCATAAGTCTATCGAAAAAGAAACCAGTGATTAGTGGTTAAATCTATGAGATTCATATAAGCTCAAAAATATTAGCAGTTGCTTAGTCTTCCATATCTCACACAAAGACAGAAGGTAAGACTCTCATCACTAAATACCATCTAAGTTCAAGAAATTATGCTCTTACAGAACCTTTCAGTTGAACTTTCTTCTGCAATATCAGCTAGGCTTAGATACTCAGAACAGCACATGCAGTTCCACCATGAACTTAATAGACTCAGACAGACAACCATATCATCTTTACAGGTGTATCTCAAATATATAATGAAAAAAACCCACTGTCAAAGCCTGTGTGGCTTGAACTTAACACAGATTATTTTGATGGATTCAGTAGTGAAAACATTCTGAACAATATGAATAAAAAATACCATGTTGTAGACATTAAAACCATGACAAAGTAAAGGCTCAAAAAGGTTTATGTTTTAAATTTTAATACAGTCTAAGCAACAATACTGTATGACAAGTATTACATTAAGACTTTGGCTTTTTTGGGGTCTGTTTCTTTATTTGTCAGTTCCAGGCATATAAAATTAGGTAATTCCCTGCCAATTCCTATTCAAAGCTGAAGTTTTTGACAATTTCAATGTTGCAGAATACAGGGGGAAAAAACCCTGGAAAACACCTGCACATTTTCCTAGGTTTTCTTTGGATTTTTTTTTTGTTGTTGTTGTTAAGTTGGTTTTGAGTTTTTGATTTTTCATATTTTACAATTCTAAATTAAAAACAAGGATTAATTCCCCAACACACTAAATTACTATAAGCCATGACTTTTGCTTTGTTGATTTCACACTTGCAATTCAACAAAAAGTTCTCATTACTTAACAGAGGTTTACAAATGAGGGAAAAAAGGGATTCCACTGACAGCAACTCTCTCACAGACTGGTTGAATCACATCATGTTATATAGTGCAAAACGGACTGTATGGCTTTCTTGTCAATACTGATGCATCTGCTCCACAATTTACTTTATATTAAATGCTTGTAATGAGGAAATAAGAATAAGTTTCAGAACCTTTTACTTAGTATTTAACTCCTTTAGTATTTACCTGACTGGAAGGTCCAGGAGAAGCAAAAGGTGAAGGACATGGTCCATCTTGCAATGAAAAATGTGCAATAAATACTATAAGTTTTGCAAATGCACCTCTCACTTCTGCACTAGGGCATTCCAAAAGGTACTCAGAGAAGCGGTTTGAAACATTAAAAAGGACATTGTGTGCAAACCAAAAGCGTACATTCTTGCTGTGACGAAGGAGGATGCATAATGCATCATACCTGAAAAAGACGATGACACAGCCGAGAGATTACAACCAAGCAGACATCAATGAATTTTAGCAAATACACTCTTTGAAGAAAGTTAAGTTAAATGCAATCCCCAAGCACTTTGGGTCTGTGATGGTAATAGGCATCATCACTGTTTTCTCTTCACAGCCTATAATCTAATTTTTATTAAAATATTCAAATTAGTCTAAAACCAGCGCAGGGTCACAAAATTCTCACGACCAGATTAAGTGTTGCCCCTATAACAACGCCGTTACTAGTAAGCAAATTCAAAAGGTACTTGGATTAAAAAATCTTAACATTCAACTGTAATATTTTCTTCTATCACCCATAAGAACTATGAAATGAGTATATCCCCTATATCTGCCTCAAAGCAGGTCCTAATTGGCAGCAATCTATTCCCTCCCTATTGGAACTGGGGGAGAGGATGAGCAGCAGAGAATATAAGGTTGATTTTGTGAGCTGTGTATAAAGACATAACTTAATACGCAACATAAGAGGAATCTATGTTTTCATTTCCACATGCATACAAAAAACCCTCAAAGAGTAAAATTATGTGTTGCAGAGAAGGTCTTGGGTGATTTTGTCCTCTTTTCTTGAAGTCCTCTTGATTTCTTAAAGTAAGAGGAGTAACTTAGCCACTCTAGAAGTTGCTACTGGAGAAAACTCCACATATGTGTCATGTACTAGACAACTACTTATTAGTAGCTCAAACTCCTCATCATCACGAGTATTAGATTTTTCTCCCTAGTTCTACCCACACTCCTCTCCCCAACACAGAATGATCTACCTTAACAACTAAAATGGTGTGGTGCTATGAATAAGATTGCACTGTTACACTATGGATTTGAATTACAGACTCCATAGCAATGTACATAAAGCACTCTAAGAGAGTCCAAAAGACTAGATACATGTTTCAGAAACGGAATACATCCAACTTGCAAAAACAGACTGAAGGAAAGATTTCTTTAAAACTGCTCAAACCATGAACAAGCCATTCTGGACTGGTCAGAACACATAACCTGTTAGTTTTGCACTAGTTATAGATTCTAATTTTTTTTTTTTTTTAAGACAAACAAAATTAAAATATTAAAGCCATATAAAAATGAATTTTGAAGCTGTTCAGCTCAGCAGCTTATTTTAAGGCACTTTCCCCCCAGTAATTTCTGTTCAAATTTCCCTGCTCCCTCTTTTCATGTGCACTTTGACCATGCATTTAGGGGAGAGGGGAAAATGTGACAGACCACTAGCATCTTTCATTGTAATACATATAAAAGTGGGATCTTTTAACAAACAGCAAACTTCCAGAACTGTTAAAAGACAAGATACCAATCGCTAGCAGGGCCACGGACTATTTTCTTTGTATGAAATCCTGTGGTGAAGAGAAATCTAGCAGCAAGCTGAATACTAATCATTGTTATTTCTTCTGCTTCAGGCAACAGATGATCTTGTCCTATAGAAAAAGCAAAATACTCATATATAGACAAAGTAAAAGCAATTAACTTTTAGCAAATTCCATTCCAGATTACTATTTTTGTCTTGATATTGTGTTCCAATTTTAACAAGAAACTTGACCAAAACAGCCTCTAGTCTTGGTAACATATTGCTTGAAAATGTAAGCTTCAGGACAGGTATCTGGAGGTTAAAATACGTCTGATTTTTAAAAATTTCTTCACCTTTCACAACTGTCTTCAGCAGAACAGCACACAAACAAAAATATTTTAACATAACTTATACGTAAGTTGAATAATAGTTGATTGCTTCTAAAAGTTATTTTTTGTTAACTACTCCGGTACTTTATTACTTACAGACACCTCAGCAACAGGTGTTTAACTGCAGAAGTACAGAATGAGGGCTTTCATAGAATCATAAAATGGCTTCAGTTGGAAGGCACCTTAAAGATCATTTAGTTCCAGCATCCTTGCCATAAGCAGTGACACCTCCCACATGACTATGTTTATCAAGGCCTCATCCAGCATGGTCTTATAACACTTTCGGGGATGAAGCCTCCACAAATTCCCTGGACCAAGTGTTCCACTGTCCTCACCACCCTTACAGTACAGAACTTCTTCCTAACATCTAATCTAAACCTACCTTGCTCTAGTTTAAACCTACCTTGTTCTTTGTCCTAATCACATGCCCTGAAAAATCTGTCTCTCTCCACCTTTCCTGTAGGCCTCCTTCAGGCACTGAAAGGCTGCTCTAACGTCTCCCCACAAAGCTTTCTCTTCTCCAGGCTGAACAGACCCACTTCTCTCAGCATGACCTCGCAGAAGTGCTCCAACCCTCCAATCATCTTCCCTGGACCCTCTCCAACAAATCCATTCAAAGCAGAATGCACAAAATCTTCAGTGGCTATACAAATTCTTGACAACCCAATAAAAGCTCTTCTTGCAAGAAATTAATCCATAATTATTACATTACTGTACTAACCTGGAGGAGGATTTAAGTAGACACTATTACAAGTAAGCAATTTCTTTATGAACTGGAAATATTCTAGGCTGTACTGCATACGATTATGCATGAACTGCACGTTCTGTTTCCGTACGCTTCGTTCGATGGCTGATGGCATTTTAATCTGATGGGGTTTAGTGGTGATAGCCAGTTCTGAAATATATTTTATTAGTTCATTGTCTTTGTCTATCGTGTCCATACGTTCATAAAAAAGAATGTAAGCATTCCACCACCTCTTCTGGCGCCGGTAAGACATACGCTTCATCATGTGATCGAACACTTCTCCCATGTACTCTCCACCAAAACACTGGTTTTTCATTTCTTCATCATCATCCATTTTACACTCTGTCACATCGCCATCATCAAATTTATACCACCGATTCTTCTCACCATCTCCACCATTCCTTTGGATAATGTAAGAGTAATAATGTCCTCCGCTGGCCTGCCCGCTGTGTACGAGTACGCCAACAAGCCTGTATTTTGTGCTCCCAGAGTGCTCATTTTCAGACTGTTCGTTCTGGATTATCTGATTTTCAGGATTTACATCATCTCCTTCCAATTTCGCTACACCTGCCACTGTGTAAGGCTCCATGTCCAGTTCTCGTGGAAATTCAAAATAATCATTGAACTTGATTGCACATTCCCTTTCCCAGTCATAATCAAATCGTTTCAACTGAATTGCAAGAACCGGAGGCAACTTCTTAATCAACAAGCGTTTCACTGTGTCAACCTAAAAAAGGACATGAACAGTTATCAGCTCTCGAGTGTCCATTTGTATACTCTTGCCAACAACCACATGCAGTAATTGAAGTGAAATTTTTTTCCCCCCTCGGCATGAACTAAGACTGAACATATTATGGGAGGTAACATCACCATTACATACTGACTTAATATACAAGGAATCAGTACCTTTTTGTTGCATTTTTCACAATGATATGCATTTGCACCTTCCAACAGATCTCCTTTGACGTACTGTTCCAAAGAATCAAGAAGGTTTTGGTGATTTCTTATATCTACATTCAGAGTTGTGAAGGATTCCTCGCATTCGTACCTACCAATTAACAGATAGATGTATGAGAGAGGTAGAAACATGTTCAACTTTCACGTTTTATCCATGTCAAATTCTGGCAAAAGCAGTTAAGCAGTCAAAAAAAGAATTATTTTATCATGGTCATTGTACAATTACATTACAGTATCTACACTACCTACAGTTATTTTTTGTAGATCACAGAAATCAGTTGTAGGTTTCTAGCTCACTGAAAAGACCACGCAAGTTGGATCTTTTAGCACATCTTGATTTTAAAGCTGCTGAAGGGAGCATCACAGATGCAAACCTAAGCTAGTAGACAAGCACTGACAAGAGAGTACTCTTCCCCTTGCTGACCTTTAGAGTCAGGGATTTGATAAACATTGTATCGTATCTAAAGACAACTGTTGAAAACAGATTCCAATTAAAAAAGATAAAGTGCCTTTAATTTTTCTAGCTGACAAAACCTGAAAAGCTGTCTTAATAAAATAACTCTGTATATTTATGACTGGCAGTTTTCTTTACTGTGTGCTGATAAAGCCTTCAAACAAATTCCTACCAACAATGCTTGAGAGACACCCTGTTAGAATACCTTGGAAACAGATTATTTATTTTTTTTAAAGATAAAGCAGTGATGAATAAACGAAAAAAAGTTCCATCTAATCCAACATAATCCTGCAGGGCTTGTTTCTTTGATATGCAATCAAGCAAGATTTTATAACACTGAATAAATCAGTATTTAGGAACACAAATTACAAAACAGTAACATTCATCCATTTATTAAGTAACTTCCAAACTTGGAAAGGCTGTTAATCTGTCATACCCCAATCAAATATCTTAGTGCATCATCTGTTTTCTCCTCCCTAAACTACAACCAGGGTAACATTCTTATTAAGAACTATGTAAATCAAATTGAGTTCCAAAAAGGCAGACAATACTTCAGAAGGGAATGCTAAGTCACATGGCCTCACATCTGTCTTCCATTTAATTATTCACTGCATATAAAATAACATCTGTGCTTTAATTTTATCCTCAAACTTACTTCTACTCACACATTTTAACCCACGAAACAGAAGAACTTCTAGGTGGAACACCTTAAAACTCACACATAGAATGGTAAGGTTGGAAGGGACCTCAAGGATCATCTAGTTCCACCCTCCTGCCATAGGCAGGGACACCTCCCACTAGTACAGCTCACTCAAGGCCTCATCCAATCTGGCCTTGAACACCTCCAGGGACGGAGCATCCACAACCTCCCTGGGCAACCTGTTCCAGTGCCTCACCAACCTCACTGTAAAGAACTTCCTCCTAACATCTAGTCTAAATCTCCCCCCTCTGCCAGTTTAAACCCATTGCCCCCTGTCCTGTCATGGGTTAACTGAGATTGAAAGTTTACCACAATAAAAATCAAGGTTTTTTTTTCAGCTGTATTTTGATTGCTAACTGAGTAACAGTAAATGGCCATCATTCATAACAAAGGGAATTTGCAATGGTAAGGTGCAGAGATCTACACTGTTAATCAGGTGAGATTTGAAAGATGCAGTGACACATCATTTAACACAGTAAGTTGACTGTTGAACAAATCCATTATTAGGGCCACCTTAAATCTTGAACAGAACTTTAATTATGCACCTCACCAAGCATAAGGAAGTCTAGAGAAGTATAACTGTAAAACGCCTAATTCTATTCCTTCACTAAGCATCTGTCACTGCTAACATCGAGATGCGGAGCTGCAGACTTGCAGTCTCATGTAGTATGGGTGTTTTGTTTAACACACCTTCTATGCTGAAATTCAGCAACCTTATTTTACATTAATTAAAAATACATCAGAAATCTTAGGAGAAAAACTTTCCACACCATTTTCCTTAATTATAGCTTACAAAATGAGTGTCAACAAACTTTCACCCATTGGAATTTAAGATTCACACTTGAGTCAGCTCTAACCTCACACTACAGAAGACAGAAACGGTTGTTGGCCATGCCATAAATCTTGGAACATTGCATTTAGTCCCTAAGTTGTTTCTGCTTTTAACAAGATATAGTTTTTGCTCTATCTTTTCCTCCCCTGATCAATACAAGATTCTTCACGTACAATCTGCTGCGTAACAGCAACAATAAAGTATTTCAAGGCACCTGAAGACACATTAATGATAAAGACGTAGAAAACAAAATAAAAACAAGGTATCAAAATCTATTACCTCTTAAATAAAATAAATAATAAAAAAAAAATACTAGAAAACCCCAACTTGACTTCTCAGTCACTTTTATAAGATACAAACACAAGCTGTTTTTCTGTAAGAGGGAGAAATCTTAAGACACATACCGATGTGGGCATCCTTGACAAATCTTCTGATCAGCAAAGGACCCTCCTAAAACTTTACTTAGCATTGCTGGATGGCCCAAAGCTTTTAAAGCTTCATCTAAACTGTCCACCAAGGAATTAAAAAATTCTAAAGCATCATGTTGTTCACGGAGATTTACAGGTTCACCCCAAAGTCTAAAAACAAAAGCACATTCTTGTCAAACATATTTTGCCATTTGTTTTCTTTAAAAAAAAAATTCAAGCTTCAGTAGTCAAGCTATTAATCCCTATTTCTTACTGAGCAAAACTATTTATTCACTGATGTACTATACCACCTGATATCAGTCTATATCTTTTTTTTTTCCTCCCTGTACTTTGATTGCTAACTGAAAAACAACAGTAAATGGTCAACATTCACAATAAAGAGAATTTGCCATGGTAAGGTGAAGAGAAATCTACATTGTGAATCACATAGGATCTGAAAAATGTAGTGAACAATAAGAAGGCCAATTGTTAGTGACACAAAATGTAACACAATAATAAAACACGCATCCCTGACATTCACATATTGGTAAGTAAAAACAAGCTTTTGCTTGTAACTTCACACTTAATTCAAAGTCTCAATATCAAGGTTAAGAACTGCCAGAATTCAAAACAATCACCTTGCATTAAACTTTAGCAGTTTGCTAAGAAACAACAGAATGGTGGAAAGGCAGTATAATAAACAATGCTAACTTATTCTTAACACTTCTTCTACCATGATCAGGTTTGTTGAATTCTATTATACCAGTGAACAGACATCAACACTAAATTTCCTATTTACCTAAATTGTTTCCAAAACCCTCTTGGTACATAGTACTGTAGCCTGGAAGCTGCTAAATGACCAAAAATTACTTGGAGATGCCTCAGTACTCCAATATTGTACTCTTTTCTATCTTCTGTTTTACTCAGTGCTGGTTTGTCTTCATACTGATGTGGATAACCAAATACATCATCCCGCGGGTCAACATTACTCTGTAAGACAGAAGAAAGTGTGTGCAATTAACTTTGGTAAGTAGCTGTCTCATAGCTTGTTACACCTCTTGTTTAATTCAGTAATTTTCATCTGAAAAAATAATGTCTTTGTATGCACTGAAGTAGCTCTGGTAACAGAGTAGTGTATGGTGCACTTCCAAATACAAATCCATGAGAAGGAAGTCTGCAAACCCTAATATTTACCTTTTTAACTGCCTCTCTGGCAAGCAAGACTGTTCAAGCAAGAAACACAATGCTATTTTCTACACTGCTAGCAGTGGAAAGCAAAGAGGTTAGCAACTTTTATTTGCTATAACCTTTCCATACAACAGAATTCTGTTTTAAAGATAAGCAAGTTCTGCATAATTAAATTTACCTCATTGTCCTGCTTTTCATCTCCAGACATGTCATCATCTACATCACTGCCTGTGCCTTCAATTGCAAGAATCCCATTCCTGATGGCTGGAATCATGTACAGCTGCTGAATGACAGAATTCATATAACAAGTGGCACCAGCATTTTTCAGTCCTACGAATCCCTTCGGTGGTCGAGGCCCAACAGGTGGTAGATATTCCCATTCTGTAAGTGCTTCACAAGCTAAGAGAAAATAGGAGAATGTTTTGTTGTGGAAGAATTAGAGTATCAATGCAGTACAAATGGGAGTTGCATACAATTAGTATTCAGTCTGCATCACAATGCCATTTAATAAAGTGTTTCATTCAGTAATTTAATTGCTAGCATTAACAGAACTTCTATCAAGAGTAGTCCTATCTGCAATCTTCACATGAAACAGTTTTTTCTAAGGCATAACTGAAAAGGTGATTAGACAAAAAAAATCAGCCTATTTATGTATGAAACAGAAATCTTCCCTCAGAATCAGCAAGTTTAGCTGAAGAATTCAGCTGAATGAATCTAGAATATATCATCTGCTTCTAAGCCTTTCATACATTTATGATTCTTTTAAAACTACAATATTTCACTCATTCCTCACTTGCTAGGATGGGCAAGTTTCAGATAATGCTATCTACATGCCTTGTAATAGATTTTTTTTCTCCTGAGCTTTCTCCCTCAGACTTCTCACATTGCTTCAGAGTGCATTTACCATTACAGGATTCCTATGCTAATCTGTTGTTCTAGGATTTTAACACAAAGAATTCTTATGTAAAAGCATGCATGTTCTCAAGCAAGTTTTACTTGGTATATGAAACACACAGCATGCGCAGTTCATACGTGTTCTCTCTTCTGTCTGACATAGCATGGAGATCTGGTGTTCCATGGTGCTTATCAAATACTTGAGTGGAATGAAATGCCAGAAAATCTTTCTCATGGTGAAGTGATAAGAAATATGAAATGGGCTGCATCAAGAGGAGTGTAGCCAGCAAAGCAAGAGAGGTGATTCTTTCCCTATACACTGCCCTTGTGAGACCCCACCTCGAATATTGCTTCCAGTTCTAGTGTCCCCATAAGAAGGACACAGAGCTGTTGGAGGAAGTCCAGAGGAGTGCCACAAAGACGATACAAGGGCTGGAACGCCTCTGCTATGAGGATAGGTTGAAGGAGATGGGATTGTTCAGCCTACAGAAGAGAAGACTCTGGGGGGGACCTTAGAGCTGCCTTCCAATACCTGAAGGAATTCCACAGGAAGGCTGTCTAGAAATAAGACAAGGGGGAACAGTTTTAGAGCTGAGGGAGAGTAGATTTAGACTGGATTTTAGGAAGATATTCTTTAGGGTAGTTGGACTCTGAAACAGGTTGCCAAGGGAGATTGCGGGTGCCTCCTCCCTGTGGGTGTTCAAGGTCAGACTGAATGAGGCCTTGAGCAGCCCAGTTTAGTTGTGAGGCATCCTTGCCCATGGCAGAGAGACTGGAGCAGATGATCCCTAAGGTCCCTTTACAATGTAAGCCATTCTAGGATTTGGTTGTTTATTTGAGGTGGAACTGAACAGGAGGAGATCTAAAAACTCAAAATCACTCACTGATACCACCCAGTTAAGGCAGGTAGCACTGCCATTGTCAGAGGTAGTGGACACTTTCTAGATGCTTATATAGTTTTACTAGACTCTGTAATTTTAAGCATTCTGTTAAATCATGGAATGGTTTGGGCTGGAAGGGACCTTTAAAGCTATCTAGTCCAAACCCCTGTCCACAGGCAGGGACATCCTGGCTTTGAAGACTTCCAATAATAAGGCATCCACAACTTCTGTGAGCAACCTGTTTCAGTGCCTCACCACTCTTAGCATAAAGAATTTCTTCCTTATGTCCAATATAAATCCACCCTCTTTCAGTTTAAAATAATTTCCCTTTGTCCTGTCACTACAGGCTCTGGTAAAAAGTCTCTCCATCTTTCTTATAAGCCAGGTGTAAGTACTAAAAGCCTTTCCAGAGACTTTACCTTCAGGCCAGACATTTTCCTTCTGTGCCTTAGTGTCACAGAACTGTTTCAAGACCATTGAGCCCAATCATCCACATAACACAATGGCCATTAAACAACATGCCAAAGCACTATGTCTACACACTTTTGAACACCTCCAAGGAAGGTGACTACACCACTCCCCTGAGTAACCTATTTCAACACCTGACTACCCTTTCAGTAATACCCTAATATCCAATCTAAACCTCCTCTAGCACAACTTCAGGCCATTTCCTCTTGCTCTATCACTTGATAGAGGGAGAAGAGATCATCCACCTTGCTTCACTACAACCTCTTTTCAGGGAGTTGTAAAGAGCAATGAGGTTTGCTCTCAGCCTCCTCTTCCCCAGATTAAACAATCCCAGTTCCCTCAGCTGCTCCTCATAAGACTTATTCTCCAGGGTCTTTACCAGCTTTGTTGCTCTTCTCTGGACATATTGCAGCACTTAAATGTCCTTCGTGTAGCAAGTGGCCCAAAACCACTGTATTCAACATGCAGTCTCACCAGTGCCAAGTACAGGATCACGATCACTTCCCTACTCCTGCTGGCCATACTACTCCTGACAGAGGTCAGTATGCTGTTGGATTTCTTGGCCACCTGAGCATGCTGCTGGGTCATGTCCAGCAGGCTGTCAACCAGCAACACCAAGTCCTTTTCTAATACAACTGACCTCAGCCCATCAATTCTACCTTTCCAGATCCCTGCATCCTTCCTACCTTTGAGTAGATCAACACTCCCAGCCAATGTGGTGTCATCTGCAAGCTTACTAAGGGTGCACTCAACACCCTCATGCAGATCACTGATAAGATATTAAGCAGAACTGGCTCTGAAATTGAGCCCTGGGGAACACCACTTGTGACTAGCTGCCAGCTGGATTTAACTCCATTCACCACCACTCTTTGGGTCTGGACATCCTTTTAACTGAGCAAAGCGTTTACCCACCCAAGCCATGAGCAGTCAGTTTCTCCAGGAGTATGCTGTGAGAAAGTGTCACAAGCTTTACCAAAGTACAGGTAAATGTCATCCACAGCCTTTCCTTCATCCGTTAAGTGGGTCTCCTTAGATCACAGAAGATCAGGTTTGTCAAGCAGGACCTGTCCCTCAAACTCATGCTGACTAGGACTGATTACCTGGTTGCCCTGCACATGCAGCCACACCTCCCCAGTTAGCAAGGTCTGCTGATAAATGATGGAAAGTAGCTTGGTGAACACTTCTGCCAGCACCCTCAGGTGTGTATGCCACTCGACCCTGTAAACTTGTGTATGTCTAAGTGGTGAAGCAGGTCACTAACCATCTGCTCTTACATTACGGGGGCTTCATTTTGCTCCCCATCCCTATCTTCCAGATCAGGGGTATCCAGTGAACAACTGGTCTAATTACTGAAGACTGAGGCAAAGAAAGTGTTGAGCATGCGAGCCTCTTCCTCATTCTTCACCACTATGCTCCCCTCTACACCGTAGTCATCTCCCTGTTACTAATATATTTGTAGAAGGATTATTCTTCTTTCTTTGCTTGCACTGTGGTTTTTGTGTTGTGGTTTAATTATCTTTACTTTTTTTCCCTCCCCCCCCCCAGGTTGTTTATTTGTTTTTTGTCCCCCACCTCTTTCTTTACTAATATCACAGACAAAATGGTTTAGCTACCCTATTCAGGGCTGCAGAAAATATGCTCCTCTTTGTTATTTTAAAGCAAGTATTATATGCTTTTTATTGATAACAAAATCTATGTTAAGTATGAGCCTTTTGCCATCCTTGTTCAGAATCAGCCCAAGTTTCATCTACCAGCTCCTGAAACACTAACACAAGTTTCTGCACATACTGCAATTGCTACAATCTTTCTCCAATGCGAAGGAAAAAGTCCTTTAAGTGCTGAGTTGTGCTGAGACAAGGTCCAAACTGAGAGAACAAACATCTGAGGAAGGACTATGACAAGCAGAGAATGAGTACTGAACTAAAAAGGGAAACAGAACAGTGGACCCGTGTCTGTGTGTAAACAATGGTGACAAATTAGGTGAGTAACAGACTGGCACTAAAACTAAGCCAAAGATACCTGATGAGGTTCTGGAATTGGTTAGGCAGAGCCTGAAACAATGAGACAAAAGTAGAAGATACAGACAGAATGAGGTTTCTGGGAGCTGGTATGGACAAAAAGGAGTAGCCAGAGATTGGGGTAAGAAGGGTCAATACCGTGTAAGTGACTGGGACTGGAACTTGGATGCAAACACGTGATGCAAGTCAGCACATCTACTGCATAAAGAAACACAAACAAAGGCCACAACTGACAAAACTCTGCTAGACTTTGGCAGCCTGATTTCACAACACTAAAAGCAGCCACAAACAAACTCCAAACAAAAAAACTCAGCATCTAGTTTGGTTGGTAATATAAACAAACTCCATACAATCTAGAGTAGAAAGTAAGAGAATAAAAATAGTACATACTAGTGATTGCTGTACCTATGTAATACATTTCAGTCAAGGTGTCTACTATCTGTTTGAGATTTCGCACACATCCAACTGCTAGTGCAACCAGTAGCTCGAAGCCAGCGTTAATAGTAGCCGGTGAACTACAGACAGGTATGGCCTGCTCGGCAGGCAATTCTCCATTTCTCATGTATTGTAGATAAACATTGGATGCTGGAAAGATGAAATCATCTATCAACTCCTGAAGAGAAACAAAGAAAAAAAAAGTAAAATAAAGTTTAAAAATTCAAGTTATGATAGAAAGGCATATTATTTTATAACACTATTAGGAGTTACTACTTCAATGAATGTCTGATAACCAGGAGTCCTTAAAAAACCTCAAGAGTTAAAATTAAGTCCAGTACCATAACAAGTTTCTGAATTTGGAACAGAGTAACTCCATTCTATAGTGGTTCCCTGCAAATCCATTCTCTCACTGCAAGTTAAAAACAAATCTGTATTATTCTTGATTGGTGAAAATTTTCTTTTGCTACCAGTATTATCCACAAAGCTCTTTATTGACTAATGGAGAAATCCCCCAAACATGCCTGCTGTTTAACATCAGAGGTACAAAGGAAAAATGTCTGAGTAGAATTCTCAGATATCATGCATTTGTTCAAACCGGTCATAAACTTTAATAGCAGTAAATAAAACATGGAGAAAAGACAATTCAGTGATACCAAAACAAAGCAGTCCTGTATCCTGTATCTAGCTCACTATCCTCATGTAATGTTTGTTGAGTCTTGAAATAACTGCTCACGACATCATAGCAACTCCAAAGACAGTGGCTCCAAAGGATGAAAACATTAAGTACTCTTATGAATGAAATGTGTAACTTGTTTTTAAAATGCTTTTTTAATAGTCCAAAATACATTAAACTCCAATTGGAAGCCTTTCCCAATTTGGCAGTTAAATCGGGACATTTTATGGTTACAAACCACAAGATGCAAAGCTACTTTTACCTATTTATAGTAAAAAAAAAAAAAAAATTTAAAAAGCCCCCAAAAAACAAACCAACTCAACCCCAAAGAAACCCAACAACCACTTCTATTAGTCAAAAAACTCGAACTTACTTTAATGAGATTAGCACCTCCTTTTTCACAACCAATATGGTATTTCTTCTCTGGTGTCTGGAATGCTAACAACTCTTTTGTTACTCCAAGGTGACCCTCTAAGATAGTTTCTTCAACACCTGTTTCCCCTGTTCTTTTTACTTCATCCTGCCATTCAAGAGACAAATAGGATACTCTAAACAATGCATATTTACCAAGCTTAAAATTGAACTTTACAAAACAACAAAAAGTTGATCATCAGAAATAAACTGATCCTATAACTTACCCTAATCCTCTTAAGCCAGTCGATTTCATTATTGAGAAGAACTTCAGCATTTGGTACATTAATGTTACTGTTGTAAGCATAGTTAAGAAGATGTCTTAACAGAGTGAAGTAGTCTCCGGAATGCTTGGCTCTCTCTCTTGCAGTACTCTAAGCAAACCAAAAGCAAAGGATAAAGAATTCATACATGCTCCTACTTACAGTGCAACACAGACATTTCCAGACAGATAAAACTGTCAGTAAATACTAAAGAAAATAAGTGTAATTTCAAACTTTTTATAAGCTTACAATTGTGTTTAACTATTAATAAATCACTTCTGGACTATTTTAGTAGCTATTTCTATACCTGAATGAGAAACAAACAGTGATGTGATTAAATATGTCATGGGAATGCAGAAGTGAAAAATCCTGGTGTTTTTTTACTGGATCTACATGAACTGTAGGTACCCAGCTAATTTGTTAATCATTTTTACTTGGAGATTAGCACTACAGCATACATATATTAATTGTTCATGTTCTTATCAAAAAATGCAAACATATTCCCCTTCCTCCTCACCTAGCTTAGATGGAAATCAACTGTGCTGCTTGCCTATATGTCACAGGAATCTATATTTTAGTGACTGTTAACAGCTATTTGCCTTTTCTTGCAGGTATCTTGTCTCATCACTTTTTACAGACTTTTACACTCTACTGAAGCATTTAAGTCTAAAAACTTACCCCGAGAACAGTAAACAGCAGGGTAATGAAGAAAAGGAGAGGTCTCTGTCCCATGCAACACCTGGTAGCCATTAAAAAGAACTGCTCTTGTGCCATCTGACGAACAGTTCTGAAAATCATTTAATAAAAACATTAAACTCAATCTCCCTGTCCAAACAGGACATGAAAATGTCTCCAAACGATTAAATTTGTGCTTATCTGCTTAATGCCATTTCCTAGAACTTTATGTAACATAAGAAATATGAATACTTTAATTATTCACTACCCATCATATTGTTTCTCCTTGCAGCGAAATTTTGGGGACACAAACTATTATTACCAAACCTGGTCAACTATTTATTACTTAAAGGTAAAAGAAAAGTAGACTTATCAGCATCTGACCACTAAACCTTCCTGAATGCCAGCAACTGTCGCATAACACAAGCAATTTTGAACACTGTAGCTTTGTTTTTTTGAGACTTTACTCTGATTTTGAAATTTGAAATATAGGATTAAAAAACCCCCAACATCAAAACTTACTTGCTGTGACAGTGCAACAGCAGATCAATGATAAATGTCTGCCATGCCTTTTCTTTACTGAGTGCATCCAGCGCTGTTGGAATCAAAGCAAAACACAGGGTCATCACCTCCAACGCTTCACAGCAAACTTGTTCATCTTCCATGTCTGGTTCATTTCCTGCATTTGTCTGTAAAAATAAACAAAAGAGCATAAAGTGGGTATAGAAAATAAGCTTGAGAAACTCAACTGGTTCCAAGGTGTATACACTAAATACAAGTACGAACCACACATTTGTATACAGAGTGATTATCAGTGCCAAGTATTTAATGCACTCCACTCAAACGCGACTCAGAGAGCTACACAGAATGACCTCAACTTCCAGCACTGTGCTTCACAAAGGAGGATTCCAAGCATGATCCTAAACAGCCAGAAGTTAAGTAGGAAAAACCTTGTGAACAAAAATTATATCAAGTTAGTACCGCTGGGATTTTTTGCTGGTTTGTATTTGGGTTCTGTTTGTTTTATTTCAGAATGTTTTTCCTTACTACTCAAAACTTTAGAGTTTAAAGCTTTAGAAGCAGTTGCTACTTAAAAAGAGAAATGCTATAGTGCTGTGCAATTCATCAAGCCTAGTTTTACCAAGCCATGACATCTCAACTTATTTGGGCAAAAGCTTATTAAAGTTGTTCGTATTTATTCAGCAATTACTACTTTTTCAGAAACAGGCAAATCCATTTTAAAACATAATTTAGGTGGTGAGGAGGTACGTTTTCCCAAAATAAATACTTTGAGAATGAAAGCAAGTCCTCTCCTCCACCTAAACCAAAATTTATTAGCTCAAAGAAGTTCTGAAGAAACTGGAGGTATGCAGGTTTCAATTTTAATTCATTAGTTATCACAGGTGTAGTTTAGCAGCATGAACTACAGGCATAAAAGCAAGTATGGAAAAGTATCGAGGTTAAAGAAGCAGAAAGAGGGCATTACAATATAGAGAAGGTAACTGATGGTGAGTAGCAACAAAAGATGACAAAGTATGTCCCAGTCTGGCAACAGACACTATTTTGCCCTTGCACAACAGCTGAAGCAAGCTTCAGCTTGCATGAAGAGAAGCGTGGCCAGCAGGACAAGGGAGGTGATTCTGCCACTTTACTCTGCTCTCGTCAGACCCCACCTGGAGTGCTGTGTGCAGTTCTGGAACCCTCAGTACAGGAAGGACATGGAAGTGTTGGAGCAGGTCCAGAGGAGGGCCACAAAGATGATCAGAGGGCTGGAGCAGCTCTCCTATGAGGACAGGCTGAGAGAGTTGGGGCTCTTCAGCCTGGAGAAGAGAAGGCTTCGAGGGGACCTGATAGTAGCCTTCCAGTATCTGAAGGGGGCCTACAGGAAGGCTGGGGAAGGATTATTTACAAGGTCCTGCAATGACAGGACAAGGGGCAATGGGCTTAAACTGGCAGAGGGGAGATTTAGACTAGATGTTAGGAGGAAGTTCTTTACAGTGAGGGTGGTGAGGCACTGGAACAGGTTGCCCAGGGAGGTTGTGGCTGCTCCCTCCCTGGATGTGTTCAAGGCCAGATTGGATGAGGCCTTGAGTGAGCTGTCCTAGTGGGAGGTGTCCCTGCCTATGGCAGGGGGTTGGAACTAGATGATCCTTGAGGTCCCTTCCAACCGTACCATTCTATGATTCTATGAAAGTCAGAGACAGTTGTTACCATTGCACTGGAAGGATGTAGGAAGTCTGGTATCTCAAGGCACAAAAGCAGAAAACTTTTGAACAAGTTCAGAACTGCACCTGCTCTACACTGAAGCCCTCTTTAGAAAATAAATTTATTTCTGCACAGGTGCAGGGATCTAGTAGAAAGGTAAAATACATCTTATACTTGGTGAAGTACTTCCCCATACTATGGCACCAAGACCTGACACGTCTGTACAAGCAGCATACTTGCACAATTTCATGTATGTGCCCTCTCTGATGTTCCTGCTCACTGCAGTGGGGGTTGGGCTAGACCTCGTTTAGAGGTCTCTTTCAACTCAAACCATTCTATTATAATATGGCAATGGATATTTGGTACTGTCGAAGTCACACGCAGTCATCTTCAACTATTGAGAGGATTCCTAGATCAGATTTTCTGAGGCAGAAAAGACTCCATAGAAGTTATGCTCTCAAAACAAATTGTAAGTTCAACTGAGTTTAATTTCACCAGTCAAAAGTTTAGAATCTTCTTTAAGTGTTCACAGTTTTAAGCCTTGATGTGAGTACTCTGAAATGCCTCTTCGAAACACATTTACCATAGTTGCCTTTGATGTTTTCAGGAATCCTGATGTACTATTTCTGATTCTATTAAAAAACCCAGATTCACAGGTTGTACTGAGTTAGAAGGGACCCTCAAAGGTCATCTTGTCCGAGGCCCTAAGTGAGTACAGACACCTCCAACTAGATCAAGACGGCCAGAGCCATGTGAAGTCTGATCTAGAATGTCTCCAACGACAGGGATTCAAACACATCCCTAGGCGACCAGTTCCAGTATCAGGCTGTTCTCATTCTTAAACTAATATTTAATAATAAAATATCTACCCCACAGACTTTGCAAAGTATTTCTGCAACCTACGAATTAAAAGCCTAAGCTTCAGTGGTCAACTTCAAAAACAGAAAGCTCTTCTTTGCCTTCTCCTCTAAGCCTGTGTTTGTCAGTCACCATTATATTCTACCATTATGAAACTGCAATGCAAGTTACTTTCACTATTTGTGCAATACTTTGCTCTCTTGTAATGTTATTTTAAACAAACTGCATTTCGTTTCCCCTTACTACTTCTGCAAGTTCTTCCTCTTCCTTTTAGTTTCCAATTTTCCACTTGAAATTTTGCTTTCTATTCAACTAGCATACATCAACAACATCTACTATTTAGTACAAATGTCCATGTAAGTAACATTTTTAATCACAAAAATCCCTTACCATGCTCTATATGCAAGTTTGTGAGCTAAAAAAAAACCCAACAAAAGCCAACCAAAAAACCCAAAATTATTTCATGAAGTCATTCTCACAGTAACAGAAGATGTCGTACTACTACACAAACCAATCAGAAAGGTGTTGCATTTTGCTGAAGTAAATATTCTTCCTCTTAGTGTTTATGCACAACAGCTAACACAGCAAGAATAAAACCTCTCAATATATCCCTTTCCCTTTTACTCAAGCAAATAATTAGAGTACTAAACTTGATTTTATGACATGAACAAGGGAAGATCGTAGAGAACAACAACAACAAAAAAATCTTTTTAAACCACTGTCAAAATAAAATTACTATTCCCTATGACTGTTAAGTATTTGTTAAACAGAAGTTGTTATACTAACACAACTCCAAATTATTTGTGTAAGCCACATGTGAAACCTTCAAAATGTTTCACATATCAACGGAAAAGGAAAAAAGCTATACGAGATTAGCAATTATTTTGTTTTACCAGTGCTTAAGTGCTAATTTCAGATCACTTAGCTCTTGTTTCTCATTCTAGACTGAATACATGCTTTAAATCAACTGCTGTGGAATAAACCTTCTAAGTCTGAAGACTAGAAAAACTAGCATAGCAAGAAATGATTATTCCTTATTCAGAAAACTAATCTACCTGGGATGAAAGCATGTTACAGGAGCTTACACAACTAATGAACTTCAGAACTGGTATCAGATTCAGTTACAATTGCACAGTTACAGAGAAAAGGAATCTAGAATGGAAAATTAAACTGTGGTATGACAACTGACATATACTAGAGTGCAAAACACATCACCATCAAGATACCCATCTAAAAGGTCTAATTCTTTGACCTGGTTGACACTGTTCCTTTTGTAAATAAAGCAACAGGTATACAGAAAACAAGTCGCTTAGGAATTCTTACCTTTTCATAGATTTTACTAATTTCTTCATTCGAGCTGAAAACCAGCTGAACTGATCCACAACCTGATGCCCAAACGATTTTCTGTACTGCCCTAATAACACAGATATCAGGGATGTATTTTGATGCCTGAAAAAAAGAGAAATAAACCAAAGCAGAATTAAAAGCCAGTTGAAAGTAACATTACAATGGACACTAAATTTTTGTAAATGCATTTTATAGAAAATTAAAACACAACATGTTTGATTCCGAGTATGATTTAGCAGAAACTGCCATCTCCAATGCTAAGACATGCTTATTTCAGAAAAAGACTCAAGAAACCACCAAGCCTGGATCCGAAAGTCAGATAGCCTCTTCCCAAGAAACTGTTTTAAGTTTTGTCCTCACCATGGCAGTTATTGTGCTAGCTGATGGCTAGCTAGAGAAACTAATGCTTGTGATGTGATCGATACATAAAGGATTGCCCTATGGTCAAGTTAAATGGGGTTTTAAAGACATAGACCATGTATCTTATGAATGCAGAATCACCCCTAAGCATTTTAAGCATGGTCTGAGTTAATATCCAGTAGTTTCAACTGATATAAATACATTACAAAACCTACTACAAACGCAACTATTTGTATTTGGCAGCGACTTCCAAAATACCCCTAAAACTTTATGGAGTCTACATTCAAAGTAGGACTGTCTGAAAATTAGGTAGTCTTTCAAACAGACGGTAGACAGTTCTGAAAAATTTCAAATATACATTTTCTAATGCTCAGACTTAATAGAAAAAGAAGACTCTCAGAAGTTTGTCTGCTAAGTTAACTAGATCAAGAAACCTGAAAGATGTGAATTCTCGATACTGGTATGGACATGAACATCCTACAAGAATATGTATTTCACACTGTTCACAAGCAGAGCAACCTTACAGTATCAGCATCAGAAGAAAAATTGGTTGCACTGAAAAACAATATTAAAAAAAAAGAAAAATCTTATTGCAGTTTTAAGTTCCTGAACTATCACTATTTGTTTAAAAAGGTGAAAGTTTTTCACTGAGTCTCTGTCTGGTCCAAGGAAATCATGCCAGATATTTTTTTCAGAAAATGGTGAGGTCAGTTGAGAATAATCTTTGACCATCAAGACAAAAAAAAGCCCCAACAGTGACAAACAAACAAAAAACCCCAAAGCCAACTTCTGAAGGCAAGCTACAGTACGTAGGGAATTCCGATCAGCAGTTACCACAATTTCAAAAAATTATCAACACCACTTTAACAGCAATACTGTTAAAGAAATTCAGATACTGTTTTCTTCCAAGTGAAAGCCTGGTGAAAGAAGAGATACTTATTTATGTCCTCTGAAAAGGACAAAGGCACAATTAAACACCTTTCCTCATACGTCACCTCAAAAGATATTTCTTCTGTGGAAGAAACTTAGTTAAATCAGAGTTCAGCTGGCTGATTTTACACATACTACCGTCTACTGGATGGTGTATCATCACTTATGGAAGGCAGAAGGTGTAGTCTTGCAGCCTTTATGGTTTCTTTAGACACTGTCCTTAGTGAATGTAAGACTACTTTCACTCAGATAGTTCAGAAATGTTTCGGAGAGTTCTGCAGATATTTTACATAGTATAGAAGAATAACATTCACTGCTTCCACACTGGAAACTGTGGGATCCCAGATCACCATGGAAGAGGAAGTTGCAGCAATTCCAATTTTAGCTTCTGCTATGTTCAGCAGAATTCACTAGTACGTTCACCGACAGGACTCCATTTCAAATACAAAAGGACTTTGGTCGTACCATACAGTGCCACACAGATAAGATTATTATATTGCAAAGCATGTTGAAGTCTACAACCCCCATTTTTTCACTTGTATCATTAATGCATTTTCAACACGTGAAGACACACTGGTAAGATTTGAGACTTTTCATGTTCAACATTCAAAAACTCCCTCTCCTTTTCTGTGTTTCTTGTCTAGGATGAGAATGTTACTCAAAAATCAAAACATGAAACACTGATGAAGGAAGAAAACCACCAAAAAATATTTCAAAATACCCATTAACTTCTTTTAGTATATTATATCAGGTTTATAGACTTCTGATGCAAGTGTAATACTCACAATCCATTAAAGGGCTGTATGGAACCTGTCTAGCTCTCTTAAGCCTCTTTATTCTACCAGACACTGAATTTCCTGGTTACAAATGGAAACAATTCATTAAATATGTCTAATCAGTTAACAGCTTATGAACCATATGAATATTGCCTAAAATGCTTCTTGAAAAAAAGACAGGAACAGGCTCCCCAGGGAGGTGGTCCAATCACCATCCTTGGAGGTGTTTAAATGTGGTACTAAAGGAGCTGGTTTAGTGCCAGATTTGGTAGAAACAGATAATGGTTGGACTTGATCTCAAAGGTCTTTTCCAACCAATTTTATGATTCTAGTCTATACTACTGGAAAAAAAACAGTGATACAGAAAGGAATTCACTAACCTCATCAGATATTTGCTGTGCAAGACGTATTGCTACATTTCTTAGCATGCATTCTGAAGTTGGATTAGGAATGTTTTGTAGGGCATTTTGTAGCACCACTGCCTGGTCATGTGTAGCCTGGTTTATCTGGAAGAAAGTATTATACTTATTTTTAGGTAGAATAAAGGAAAGCAGGAAGATACAAAAATCTAAAGCTATGTGGAAAGGTTTGGTACAAGTAGATAAGACCCTGGAAGAAAAACTACTTACAGAAACTGCAAACACCAAGAAAAATAAGACTCCTCATTTCGCAACAGGTATCACCACATCTGAAGACAATGTATGCAACTGACCACACATAGGAGAGGCACTTGCTCAAAACTATTAAAGCTTTGGGGGGGTTCTTCATTGAAAAAGTTGTTTCAAGATAACAAAATGTTTAGAATTACAGTTCCTCCTTCCCCTTCTGTTGATGTAGGGAAGATTTGCTACAGCAACAGGTCTCTCTCTATACTAGCTAACAGTGTCCAGACAGAATATGGTTGCAGTGTTCATTACATCTATATACATTTGAAGCTCAAGTGAAAGCACTCCCAAAGAATTCTGTTCTGAATTATCCCTCCTGTTGAAAAAGAATGAATCCGGTATCTTCCAACAGATGCAGCTAACCAGAACAGATGTTAATTTTTCAGACTCAAGTTAAGGGAAATGTACTTTTCTGCTTCAGAGATGGATCCTGGTAAACATTCTCAAAGAAAAGTGCTCTGAAGTGGGGCAGTCTAGGTATTCTTGACTACAGGTTATAGTTCAAGCAACAATTTGGGATGGAACCACACGCATACAAAAAACAACAACAAAAAAAGCTGGAATACCCAGAACATGCCCAAGGACAGCAGCAAATTTTAGGTTTTGGGATCTATGCTGTACACCTACTCTAAGAGGCTAGAAATAAAGTCTTGACCCACAACCTCTTTGTCCAGATGTATAAAACCTAACTGGCAATATTACATGTGCATAGAATCTACTAATACAGACACGTGAGATCACAGTTTGGAACACCTGTGCTACATATCCTGACCCTGAGAAATTTTGGGGTAGAACGCTTTTCAATTACCAATACCTAACTTTGCAACATATCTGATAGCTGTTCTCACAAGAATATTTCTATGAACAATGAACAGAATAGGAATCCTTTTATTTGTAGGAAAAGAGTCGGCATGACTCAGCATGGGTTCTGCTGCTTTATGCTCTAAACCATAAACAGGAGATACAAGAGGAAATCCAGAAGAATATCCTTCAGTAGACTCAACAGCTCAAAAGAATTCAAATTTGCATTTACAGGATAGATATACTTGAAAATGGGAAGCTACCTGTACTGATGACCATGCAAAGCATTAAAAAAAATGATATAGAGCAAGTGGATCTGACACCTCACTTTTCTGTAGTCAGAAAGAAGGTGTATCTTGTATTTAGTAAGTGACCACTTTTTTAAGAATAGTCAGCCAATATTATCTGAAGTTACCTTGACATGTAATGACTATCAGAGGAGAGAAGACAGACATTATAAAAACCATGACACATTGTTATTTGCAGCAAGGAAGATTTGTATTACCGGTGAAATGGTACTTGTGCCTTCCACAACTGGCTGACAAGCTTCTGCCACGGCTCGAACATGGCCATATCCAATTGCTGTTAGCAATAATTTGGCTATTTTTAGAGCATTAAGGTAGGCACCCCTTCGAGTTTCCATATCTGCATTTGGCAGGAAGTTATTTCTAGTCAGCATGCTCAACACAAGAGGCAAGCCACCACTTTTTAAGAAGTTGTATTGAAAGTCACTAGCATCTTCTCCCAGAGGTGCACTGGCAGGCATTAACAAGGCATAAACTACCTGTAAAACAAAACAAAGAGTTAAACTAACAGAAATACACTAGCCTGGTTACAGACGATTGAACTCCAGACTATGCTGGAATGCTACTTATGCAATGCTTTGACAGCATTGGCCACGCACCAGTTTATTCCAGTAAACTGGTAAGTATTTTCAATTGTTAATTTCAAACCAGAATTTGACCTTAGGCTTTCATAATGTTACAGAAAGGATTGCCAAAGGAAGAGTTGACAATTTTTAAAGAACAGACAAAGCATCACAAACCTCTGTTAGATACAGCACTTGTGAGGCAGAAGGACCAAAGAATAGAGAATCAAGGGATGGACTAAGGCTGCTTTCCCCAAGCTTTGCATGATCTAAACAAATAGCTCTTAATTTCTCAACCGTTGTGTTATCTGAAATAAAAACACAGCTTATAAACATTTTGTAACAAAACTACTCCAGAACAAGCCAGCAGCAGCTATAATTATAAATCTGGGAAAAAAAAAAAGAAAATTAAGAGTCATGGTAAAAATTTTAATTGACAGACAAGAACAGACTACGTGGAATACATTTACAATTCTTATGAGGACAACAGTCATTAATTACCATACCATTAAATTACTAGAAAGTGAAAATACGTCCCTATCTTCATCTTCATATAACAGATAAGAAATTATTATACAGGATACTACAAGACAAATCAGGATAAAATTACGTTTTACCTGGTGGCATGAGCTTCATAAGAACACGTGCTCCATCTCTAAGAGGTGGCATATTTAGGCTACTGCCCAAGTCTGCAACTTGCCAAAGAAAGGAGATGTATCGAGGATGCAGTGACATGATCTTAAAATAAGCAAATAACCCCCCACACCAAATAATTAGTTAAATGTGAAGTATAAGGAAAAAATGCTTTTAAACTGTTCAATTCAGAATATGCTTACCACGCCAGGTAAACAGCTTTCAACTTCTGGATTTGGCCCATCACTGTAATGATTGCCATGGTTGCCCGGAGAACCAGTTGAAGAGTCAGAAGAACTATCCGGACTTGAGGGCATATTAGAATTTATCTGTGTAAGCTTAGCTGTAATTAGCTGAAAAACACAATCATAGCATTAATACTATGTAAAAAAAGTGAAGATTTTTTACTGAGTAACGATCTGATAAAAAATTAATGGCAAGGAGGAACACCAGAACTGTTTCGTAAGAACAAGCTATCCCATACATATTTTTCAGTATCACAAAGGCTGGAAGAGACCTCAAAGATCATCAAGTCCAACCTGATACCACAGACTTCAAGACTAGACCATGGCACCAAGTGCCACGTCCAAACTTGCCTTGAACACCTCCAGGGACGGTGACTCCACCACCTCCCTGGGCAGCCCATTCCAGTAGCCAATGACTCTCTCAGTGAAGAAGTTTCTCCTCACCTCCAGCCTAAACCTCCCCTGGCATAATTTGAGAGTTTCAAGCATTTACAAGAGGGAAGTGACATCTGAACTGACAGAACTGACTTGCAACACAGCACTTACCGTTTTATCTTTGAGATTCAACTGCCCAATTAACTTTCTGTCATCTGCAGGGTCCACCAGCTCACCACCAATGAAGAGTTCTACTTTTGTGTGTGCGCTGTTGGCTTTAATACGATTGAGAATACAACGCCGCACTTGGCCAATTGTGTCGTTTGTATGCGACCAAATATCCAGATCTTCCACCTGTCGGCCTTGGTTTGGAAAACGAACTACCAGCGTGATATGTTTACCACGGAAAGCTCTGAAAAAAAAAATCAGACAATGTTATTTTGGCCTCATGAAATAAGTTCTTTTTCCTGCTGTATTTTGTGTTGCAGATATTTCAACATCAAATCTTTACAAAAGGTGACACGTTCCATCATGAGAGCTTGTGAAAGCCCCAGTAATTGTGCAAATGTAACACAAACTTCAGGAAGCTACTCTCCACACAAGTTCATTAAACATGTGGTCAGCTTCACAGTCAGGTTAGGAACACAATCACAGAACTTAAAGTTCCATATGAAGTTTTAGATCTTTTCTCTGGCTTCTGATTTTCTGATCAAAATGTGAAAACAAAGCTCAATTAGACTGGTAACTATGCTTTCCTCTTTCAGCAAGCTGACTCAGTTTTAAATATACCAAGATCAGATAAAGTCATCAGGTGAGCAAGTCTCAGTACCTTGTCAAAAGCTCTTAAAAGTTTTCCATTCGAAGTCAATTTTAAAAACTCGTAATTCTAACTTGACATAAGTCAAAAAAGGGAGAAATATTTTCACATTAGCAGTGATCGGATTTTGGACAATGGTAAGGAACTCCTTAAGAAAGATGTGCCAAGGTAAGCCCAAACTAATCCCATGCAACGAAAAGCAAAAATTTCCTCATACAAGCTCCTAGCTAATCAAGACCCCATAAAAAGTTAGTCTAATCAAATAAGCAGCCCACATTAAAAAATATGCACCTGCAATCAACAGGAGAGCTTAGTTAGGACTAATAAATCAATGTATACAGTACAAATGGTGAGGAGCACTGCAAATTATTCACACATTATGAAGAAACAGAAATCTCTTGGATTTCCTTGACAAAAACAGGCATTTAAAATGAGGGGGACAATAAACCCCCAACGTATCTACAAATATGTTACATGCATCACAAACCAACAGCAATCTCAGTGTATTTTGGAGACTTTCTTCCCACAGAAAGCAGCTACCAACACTGAAATATTTTTAAAAAGTTTTCTAGTCTGCCTTCCTCTCTCTCAGAATTCTGTTTATCAACATCTATGCAACATTAAATGTGTTTCCTTTTTCTTTGTACCAAAATCCAGATTTAAAAATGGAAGTGGTTCTGGAAGATGAAGATATATAATAACATTTTTTGTGTGACAACTATGAAAAAGAAGCTTTACCCATGGTAACTTAAAGAATGGTACTTCTTTTAAATAATGATCTGAAAGCCGAAAATACATCCAAAACAATGGAGCTGCAAGGTACATAGCACTACTTAGAGAAGAAAACACCAGAAATGGGTTTATTCTCAGATCTGCTCTCCCCTTCATACATGCCTGGATTTGCCTGAATTTTCTTCTTTTTTTTTTTCCCCCCTTATAGATCAAACATTCATGCATTAGCAAATCAATTGGAATAAAAACCCTTCTATATAAAAAAATCTATGATATCAGTTAATGTAAATCCAAGTCAAAACAGTCCATTTTCACACGTACCTTGACATAGGCAGAATAGTTCTCTCTTCATGGTAATCACTGTCACATTCATTTATATACTCTCTTAAAACAGTCAATACTCTCACCATTCGTATTGCTTCTTGTCTTGCACAATTGATACTGTCTTTATCTCCATCCAACACACATAATGTATCATAGGAGGCTTTTAGACGATCAAAACAGGACTGAATGAAGTCTTCATGAATCACTACCTAATTACACAAAAAAAAAAAGTACAAGAAATGCACTTTTTCAGTAGGATAATCCAATAGTAAAAGTGAAAAAATTAAACTCCAACCAAATCCAAAACAAAATCAAAGAAGTTACTGTATAAAGCTCGTTTGTTTCATTTTACAATAAAGCGTCTACATAGCTCTTAGTGTACACTTCAAAAATGTTGCATGTCATCAGTAGCTGTAATTGTACAGTTGTTTGCAGGGAGACCACTAAGTTGGATTTTCTCTTACTCACTTCCTCAGACTATGTTAAAGAATCTGTAGCTGATAAATACTGTAAACTTACTTGACAGTAACGACTGACCACAGAACACATACAGACCATCAAAACAACTATCTCTTCCCACTCCACAATCACAGAACTCAGTTCCAGATACTCTCTTTTCCTACATAAACTCAGAAATACATTTTGAGTGAAGTTCAGTAGTGGTAGCTGTAGCAAAAGTCTTCCTTCTGCCTAATATCTAACATCTGCTTGTTCCTGGTCTACAATGACATATAACTCATAATACCACTGTGAAGAGTTTGCACCATCTCCACATAGTAGCCTGCAACAGAAAACCACAGTCCAGTAGCTACTTCTCTTAGAGGCAGCTCAGGAGGAGAGAAGTTAGAAGCACCAAAACAAAACATTTGTAACTCCAACACTTCCCTAAAGTGTCAAATGTAACCACATGCAAATGAACAGATCTATGCATGCTTAGTGAGACCAGACCTAGAGCAAGCAAGAGGCACACAGCCCATCCACCACTACAGTAAGACACAGCTGAGTGGCTGGAAATGCACCACCTAGAGCAGCTGTGCTGCATCTAGCACACTGGTAGATCTGAATACTATAACAGTGTTTTTGAGGACAAGTATGAAAATTGGAGAAATACTACCAGGAAGCTACCAGTTGGAGACTGGAGAACAACATTCCCCCCTGCCCCAAAGTTGTGAAATTTCAAGTTCACTTCCCCGACCTTTCAGAAACTCATTGTCTCTTCTCTGTCCTCTGAAATGCACCTCCTAGCAAATATTAATGTAGGGAGGTAGTATTTGCTTTGCTAGGGTCTAGTTTGACAATTATATGAAAACCCTGTGACCCTTTGTAAGGGACATGACATAAAGATTATATCAGCTTGTGAAAACACTCAACAGGCCCAGTCATTGAACACACTAGTGCAAGTGGAATTTCAAAAGGCTTACTTAAGAATATATTGAAGTCTTTTCTCAGTATAAACCAAACAGTTCAACTTAATTATGAAAAAATATCAAACTCTTCAGCCCACAAATAGCAAAAATAATTCTTACTTATGCAGTTGACCAGAACCTGATTGCTGGACTCAGAGGTATACTCCCCAAAACACGAAAACCATTCTGTTTTCAAAGATCTCAAGTACAAAAATATCAGCAAACTGGATTCCATAACTGTTTTTCTATTATATTATAGTCCATTTTTTTTGTTGCCCTTTTATTTTTTTTACCTGATTAACTTGTAACCTTGGGCCAAGATTTGTGTAGATCTCCTTAAGAAGATCAATTGCTCTGTTTGCGATGTCATCATTTCCCTGAATTACAACCTAGGCATAACAGAAGTAATAAACAGATTTTTAAAAAGGCATTAGAACTTCTTAAAACTTCCTGGTATAAAATTAAAACCAGTATCCCAGTACCAGTATATTAAGTATCCCAGCACAATAGCATGATTATTTTATGATGTAATATTGACTAAAATGGTTAGTTACAAAATACAAGCAATACAACTTAATTATGCAAGAGTCAAAATTAACTAGTTTAAAAGAGTTCAGAGGCAGCAAAAGAAGTGAATATAAACACAAGTAGTGTTTATATACTCATCTTCACATTACACTTCCATTTTCACTAGTTGGAGAGAATATGCCAACTATTTTTTCAGATACTGGAATGACTTACATCACCTGTACTGGTTTGAGGCTAATTGGAATATTTTAATAGAGAAAATTCCACTATAGGCTGTGAAAGGAAAACATCATGATGTCTACTTCACTCATACGCTTGCTGGAGAATTGTTTGGGAACACTAACCAAAACAACAGATAAGTCAGTCGCTCTCTGTCGCTTGCTTGAGCAGGAGCTGCTGGTGGGATCTAGCAGTTTCTGGGCTCTGGCTCCTCTGCTGATTAATCCTCACTAACCACTTTTCTTCTAACCCCCCTGGCTGATCCTCCTAATTTACCTTGCACGTAAGGCAAACCTTGGGGTAAGGTACAGGGGTGGGGAGAAGGTGCAAGGGTGGTTGGGAGCCCCTCCTGGGGTCTCTGATTTCTGGGAGGGGAGTTGTGTTGTTGTATTACCTTTTACTTGTATATTTCTGTAAATATTGTGTATATAGTGTAAATATCTGCTGTACATTGTGCAAAGTTGTAAATATAGCTTCATCATTTAACTTCCAGCCGACTGAGTGCTAGTTTGGGTCATTTTACAAAGTGTGGGGGGGTGGGGAACTCCCAAACCTTCACATCACCAAAGACTTCAAAATTCTGTTTTAAAATATTTAAATGGCTGTGAGTGGGTGGAAGAGGGACAGACAAATGAGTGCAGCTTCCAAACAGATCATCTAAATTTTAATTACCAGCTACCAGGTCTGAAAGCAGCCCCTAGACAACCCCTGCAGGATATTGACATGAAGCTTCAGCAATTCTGTCATTCTGCCAAATGGTAGAGCAGATCCAAAATATGTCAGTTCTCACAAATAAGACACGCTAGCATTTTGCGGATGCTCTGTACACAAACATTATGTGAAATTTGTATAAAAACTGTGATATTGTTTTTACTATTATCATCATGATTAACATATTCAAACTTTAAATCAAGTCTAGTTATGAAAGTGTCTCTGCACATGGCAGGGAGGTTGAAGTAGATGATTTCTAAGGTCCATTCCAAACTAAGCCACTCTATGATTTAATAAACTAAAACCAAAATTACTGAAGATTGTTGCTTTATATACAGCACATTTTGCATAACACACTATAGTCATGCTAATCGTGCCACAGGGCACTACTGTGGGTTCTAATGCTGCTCCTGAAGGTTAGAAATACTCTGGAAAAATTAAACATCGAATTAGATACTGATGGCTTTTCACCAACAGACTTAGTAAACTTCAGAAAGCTACAATCTTCCTGTAACCATATTTCCACAACCTTTTGCCTAAACAGGAGAAAGAACAGACCAGTGATGACTTGGTTTATCATACTGGACTGAATGACATGAACTAGCTTATGAAGGGCACAAAAGGAAATTTAATTTGTGTGAGAGAGAAACCTACAGGTAATTCAACAACAATTCTTTCTTCTTCGTACAGCATAGGTAAAGTTTTAGTAATGTGCATACAAGAATATGCTTGACGTTTCAACGAAAATTCCATTAAACATCAGCCTGCAAAGTTACCACACTTGCTGGGAAGACAGTACAGTCAACATCCATGCATTTAATTTGAAATTACAAAAAGCTATTTTTTCAATCTACAACTAATTCATTACACATTCCTAAATATATAAAAAGAGACTGAGACTTAACAATTAATGATTGTGATGTTTACTCCAATTAACTCACCCTCCAAAGGTAGTCTAATCCTATTAATTCCAGATCATCCATCATATAGGCTCGTCTCTTTGCTATTAGCTTTCCTTCTCGACAGTTCACAGCTTTGAAGAAACGTTCAAAACATTTCATTCCATTTTCTGTTAATAGGGAAGGATCCAGCTGAAGCACATTATTTTCAAAGAAGTCCTTATTAATGTCAGGGTCTAAGTCTGGTTCATCCCCCATTAGTTTGGAATACCATTTAAAACAGGCTTCACGATCACAAAGATAAACCGCATTTTCAGCTAAACACTTCCATATTTGCTTCGCCTGAGGGGCACAGAGCCACAGCTGACCATCCTTCAATAAAAATCTTGAGTAAAACAAAGAGACAATTAACAGCACTGTCTAACAGACATCTAAAGTTACAATTCAGTAAAAAGTACAGGCAAAAGGTGTATATGCATATTATACATACATATATATCCATATATATCATAAATATGATCCACAAAACTTTATTTACATCATCAATTCAGTCATCATTAGCTCCATGATTCCTTAGTAGATTAGAACGGATCAAGAACTTATAGTCCACACGTAGAAAGGAGTAAAATCCGGCAAAAAAAAAAAAATTTTACGCAGTAGTACTAAGCATTGCTTACACATGTACAAAGAAATGCACATCATCTAATGCAAACTGTTTAGTTTAGAAGTCAGGTCACAACATAAGAGATCAAATCACTTCTGCCATCAATCATTATGTTTAAGCATCCATTTCTACCAAAATCACAAAATAATATAGAGCCAGAAGCAGAAGTCAATGAAGTGGAAATGTTTCCTTCTAAGTAAGTTTCTTATTTATTTATTATTAAAGAATTGTTAAGAATTTCAATTCTGAAGGTTAGCACTAAAAAATGTTTCAGGAGGAACAAACAATAAAGTCCTTCATAATTCTCCTTTTGACTCAAAATCTGTTCTATGTAAATCACGGACTAAGTCATGGCACTGCTTTTCAGAAACAACTACTTACATAGTCTACATTTGATTTAAACTCTTTTACATTAACAACTAGTGATCTTAAGTTTAAGCACATTGAAACTTGAACGTGCAGGAGTGGTAAACTAGTCTGCTATCCATCTGCAGGCTATTGTGTAATTTCACCAAACAATTAACACCAGCTTAGTTCATAAAAATTCTTGGTATAATAAAAAAAAAATTAAAAGTTCCCTTCAAAACCAAGTAAAAATACTTCAAAACCTGAGAGTTTGACAGTTCATGTATTTTTGTCTAAAAAAGGATAAATCCAAGTACCAAAAAGCCAAGAGAGATAGAGTCTAAAAGGTATCAACATATTGCAGCCCTGTGAGGCACAAAGATACTTTATTTTCCTATTTCACTCAAACAGTAGCTGGTCAAAAGCAATCCAAACAATTTTTTAAACCGAATTTACCCCTAAGGTTCTGTTGCTGACAACCTAACATCAGTGTCTGACAAATGTACATGTCAGTTTATGATTATAAATTTAAATTTGGTGTTGTACAACAAACAAGGACTCATGGACACGTCCCTACACGAACTATTTTATTTAGTGGGAGGTGTCCCTGACTATGGCAGGGGGTTGGAACTAGATGATCTTTGAGGTCCCTTCCATCCTTACAATTCTATGATTCAATTTTAAATTTTCAGCTGAATTACCCCAGTATGTATGTAACTGTATTCACATGCACATTATATTCAGGTCAGCAAGGTTCTGCACACAGAAAGAAAAACCACCCAAAAAACATTCAGCCTATTTGTGCATTTGACTTTTAAAATAAATTAACACAGCAACTTAAAGTTAAGATTAAGCGATACCAAGTGCTGTGTTGGTTTGGATTTTCGTAAGTATTCTGACAGATGTGAAACAAATGATCAAGTTAAAACTAACCGCAAGAAGTTAAGTCGCTCCTGTACTTCCTGCACATGACTGTATCTGCTTCCTGGTCTTACAGTTTGAGGATCATATTCGCCATGCTCTGTAAACATAAAATGTTTCATTAGACAACACAGTCAGAAAAGACACACTGATTCTGAAACCCATGACCTGTCTGAAGACTTCTTAGTCTGAATATCATTAAAATAATTGAAGAACCAATACATTTTCAGCGAGTTATATGAAATTAGTTTCACCAGTCTGCTACCAGTTAATGGTTCCTCCTAAATCAAAATGGGTATAGGTAAGCACTACTGAGGTATCACCAAAACAGTAACAATAATAAATAAAAATTAAGTGCAGATACCACTCAGTATAACAGAAGTACTACAGAACAATGAAGAACCTGCATGCTCCTTATCCATATGAATCTTCCCTTATTTCAGGTAGTTACTTTCAAGTCAGAAATTACTTAAAATACAAAGATTTCAGTTTTCTGGTTTTAGGGGTTTTCTTCTCCAAAGGAAACCAAGATTCCAGTTCTTTAACATCTTCATTAAGTAGTTGTGTACATGATAGCACTTAGAGAATGAAAGCAAAGTACTTGTATATTTACTGCAAGTTTCCAAGTACAAAACCCAAATGTTTGTAATATGGACAAGCTTGAAACAAAAGCTAAGTAACTTAAAAAGGTAAGAAGTCAAGTTTCTGACTACATTTTACCAAATCCCAGCATAATGTTTTGCTTAAACAGCTATTTGCTTCACAGGAACTTGGGTCTGTTGTGGTTTTGCTTGTTGGTTTGTGGAGGAGTTTTCTGGTTGTGTTTTTGGTGTGTTTTGTTGGTTGGTGGTTTTGGGTTCTTTCAATTAAAGCGATAAAATCTAGATCTGTACTTGTATTGTCTTCATCTGTACTAAGAATATTTCATCATAACACATACCCATTATGACAACTCTATCAGAGACTAATGAATGTTGTATTTCTTGCTTGCATTTAACTAGGATGACCTAGCTGTAAGGAGCCTGACAAAATCCAGACTCACAATAAAATTTACCTTCAGAAGTGAAAATCAGTGTCTATTACATCAAGGGGAAAACAAAACAAAACAAACAACAACAACAAAAACCAAAAACCTGACAGAACAACACAAATCTATCAGCTGAAGTGTATCATCAGTGTTTCACAATCAGGAGATAAATAAATACCATTCTCTATCTAGAGGTGCAAAAGGTATGTTAGTTTTCAAAAATCCGAAGTAAGGGCAAACAGAAGACCAGTACTTAACTGATCTCTACAAAACTGGAAACATTATTACCAGCAGAAACCCTTCAAAAACTTAAATTATAACCCTAATAAGTAAGCACAAACCAAAAATTATCAAAAGTGAGTTAAAAACAGAAGAATATAGGACTAACAAAAATGAGTTAAGTATTAGAGAACCTGAAAAATGTTCTGAGTCTAATAATTACAGTAGATAAGCATAATGCAGAGAGATCATAACTAATTACTCCAAGTGTTGGGTAGGATTTTTGTTTGATTTGTTTTGTTTGGGAAGATGTAGTCAGACTGGTTGGTGGTTTGTTTAAATTATGAGTTTTGTCTTTTTTTTCTTCTCTTAAGTCACAAGAGCAAGTGTCAAGAGCGGCAATGACAGAATATATTCAGGTATCAAAGGCCAATCAGTTGCCCGAGGGCAGTATGTATGTACTTCAGAGTTCTGAAAAACTCGGGGCGGGAGGAAATCACTCTGCCTAAACATTCTCCATCCCAGCTGCTTTCTTTCTCCACCCCATTTATTTTATGCACTGTGTATCCCATAGCAAGCCCAAGTGTGAACTCCTTAACAGTTCTTTCTACATACAGGAGCAGAAGAATAAACAGAGAAACCACACACAGAAAAAGACAAAACTGATTGTAAATTTCATTATAATTAATTAAAAGACAGGTATAGATGATCATATGGTTCAATCTGTACATATAACTACATTACATTAAGATTTGGAATTTTTAAATTTACTTCAGAAAAACAGAAGACAAAGGAGAACTGAAGTTTTCAAGAAGTTTTGGATAATCAGTCATAAAGATGAAACTGCGACTTCCTTCAGGATTACACAATGCAATAGCAGCTCTCTCATCTCATGGAAAATTTTGCAGAGTTGGAGAAAAGGGTAATTTCAGTAGAAGAGAAACTCATAGATCACAAGGAAAAAAATCTGAAACAGATTAGCTTTTTCTTCAGCCTTAAAAAGGCAAACAAGTAAATATGATAGAAAGTATCATCCAGCAGTGGATAACAGTATAATAGGAACACTATTCTCCATTATAGAACACAAATATGGAAGTCTTCAAGAAAAATAAAAGTATGTTAAGTTCAAAATTACTAATAATCATAAATTATTAACCACATTAACTGGCATTAACTATCAGAAAGATCTATGGTTAACTAAATTTGTGGGCTTTTTCCCTATGATCAGTGTACTCTGTTCTGTTTAGTATTGTGTATTACAGTCTTTCTATAGTATCTGGAACATGAAAAGATTTTTTTTCTCGTTGTCCTTAAATGATGTGACAAAGTATCTAGTAAAAAAAATCCACACTATTGTTCACCTGGTTTTGTACTCTGATGAAAACAAGTAGAAGTTTTGCAGCAACTCTGCCTCAAGAAATCAAAATTTAATTGCTTTGCAATGAGATTGCATTTCAACTCCTCACACACTAATCCCTGTCCTGCTGAAAATGTTTATATTACTGCTTTAACAAGTCACAGTTGAGGGGAGGGAGGGATACGGGAGTGTTGTTTTTTTGGCACATGAAAAGAATCATGCGGGCCATCGACCTAACTTTTCTGCCAAAGTCACCAACAATTTGGTAAGAAAACAATGCTGCCAAACATGATGTTTTGGCTTCAGAGTTCAAGAATAATTGAAGTTAGTGAGTATCGGTTCATACATTAATAATATGTGTAGGTTATTTGTGGACAAAGACAATGCTGCATTAGAATATAATTGTTCATGTTTCCTTTCTAACTCTGAGGCCCTAGATTTCACAACTGGTCAAAGTCCAAGAGAAAGACAGCATCATAGAATCATAGATTCTAAGCTATCCATGGAGTTAAGAAGTTTGACATAAATTAAACCGCATTTTTTAATCACTTTAACAAAGTTACAGAGCTTTTTAACTTCGTGTTACATGTCATTCTCACCGACCTACACCTCATGGAAGCTCTTATCTTCATACAGCACCACTATTCTAACACACCTTCAAGCATGTACTTCAAATATGTTAAATTCTCCAGATTAAATTAATTCCAAAATTAAAGGAGTCCAGGCAACTTACTCCCAAAATGGGAGAGACACACACACCTTACAATATGCAAGTATCATATCCCCTTGGGACAACGTACACTGAATTTCAACATTACATATTGTGTCATTTTTGAGACTTAACTTTAAAGGCCTGCAGGATGTTATGATGCCAGGGGAAAACTGTCTCTAGCTCCAGACAATAAAGTAGATGGAGGAGGGCATAAATCTCCCTCTCTCCCTTCTGTTGGCTTAAGTCAACGTATTAAAATATTGTGGTTCAACACAAGGACTTTCCCAGCTCACTTTCCTTCTCTTGCCCTTTCCTACTTCTGTAGCTAGAAAGCTAGTCCTGAGTAAGAGTGTAAATTCATTAGCAAAGGGTTGAGTTCAGTCTGAAGTATGTGCATATTAACACAATGTGCTGCCGAATTGTTGTTGATAATAAATGCAGTGAAGAAAGTAACTAAACAGAAATGGGAATTGCAGGGTAACAAGAAACAGTGGTTTAAAGTACTTCTTCCTGGTAAATTCCAAACACTGTCTTCCATTATAGCTGATTAAAAAAAAACTTTTCAAAAAAGCCTACAAGATTTCAAAACTAGGACAAAAATGTAAGATTGTAATTGGGATTGTCACAAAAATAACCACTCTAATGGCAAGTTGATGTTTATCAACCCACAGATAAACAACAGCTGCCACTTCCTCATATTCTGCCGAAAAACACATTTTCAATTATGAAATGTCAACATTTTATGCGTTTCTTGCCCAGCCAGACACAAGACTATCAATCCCACAGACGTTCACAAATTTAATAGTAATTTAGTTATAAGGCTTTACTTTCAAACTTAATTTTCACCTCAAGATTTCATACACTCTATTTATGAGGCAATTTTTATTTTAAAACTTACCTTTGGCATACTGCCTCATGCTTTCCATATAGGCAGAGAGATTTTCTGCAACCAGTGTAACTAGGGCATGATTGTGCTGAAGTTGATTGATTAAGTCATGTCGGTAAAACACATGGGGACTTCGCTGAGTCTGACTGAAATTAAAATACAGATGTTATAAGAAAAGCAGGGAAGTCTTGCACCTAACTGTTCAGAAATCCATTTAAGAAGCTCATCTTTGACGCAAGTTGCAAGTCTTCCTAGAAGATCTCTGATAGAAAGAATTTTAACTCTGATATATTTTTTTCTCCTGACCTACTAACAGTTCTTACCAGTTATTAAAACCAGTCAATTGATCAAGGTTATACAGTTACAGTATGCATAAAAAGTATCAAAGGAAAAATATCAAAGTAATCTGAGCACCTCAGTATGTTGGAGGGAGAAAATCTGCAGGAAGACAGGAATAGAAATACTTGCCCACAAACTATATCGTAAAGGTAATAGACTCTCAACTGTAATATCACTACAATAAACATAACCACAGTTTCTTCTTCATCCATCTAATACTATTTTCTAAATTTAATATTAAAACATTAAGTAAAATCAGTCAACTTTCAAAATGAAAGCTCACAGTCTTAATGTGAAAGAACACCAGCTAATAATCACACCAATTATTTCAATAACTCAAAACAACCCACAAAACTCTGTATTCTTTGGGAGGTTTTTTTGTTTGGTTGGTTTTGGTTTTGTTTGGGTTATTGTCTGGGTTTGTTTTTTTTCCTAACAATATCTATCAGAAAAAAAATGTTGGCACAAACATAAAAAAGCATAGTAACACAGGGCATAGAGTCTTAAAGAGTAAGGAGAAAATAATATCTCTGATAATTAGACAATGATTTAAGTTTATTATCAGGATATGACCAAAAATGCTTCTCTGGAACAACAGCAGACATATCAAGATTATACAAGTTAACCACAAGAGAAAATATGTAGCCATGAACACTATCAAATTCTAGAACTCAAGAGACTAATCACCTCTGCAGAATGGCCTCAAAAGGCCAGAGCTTCTGTAGATCAGAATACTATTCTTGGCTGCACAACCATGCAAACTTGTGCTGCTCTTCTATGGTAAAGAGAGGGGGCAAAAACACCAAAACAAAATCATAAAACCCCCCAAACACACAAATGAAAAAAACAACAAAGCAAACACACCAAACCAAACCCCAAACCAAAACAAACAGAAACCCCAAAACTGAACAAAGAAAACCTCAAGTCAAAACAAACAAAACCCCAAACCAAAAAAACAAAACCCCAAAACCAACAAAGAACCACAAAACACACAAAAAACAGGGCAGAGGGTGGGAAGCAACACATTCCTCATTTGCCACCCTGACAATCCAATAGCCTGTCCTGAAGAAATATAGGTGTGATTTCAAAACTGTTACAGAATCATAGAATGGTAAGCATGGAAGGGACCTCAAGGATCATCTAGTTCCAACCCCCTGCCAGAGGCAGGGACATCTCCCACTAGTACAAGTCACTCAAGGCTTCATCCAACATGGCCTTGAACACCTCCAGGGAGAGAGTAGCCACAACCTCCCTGGGCAACCTGTGCCAGTGTCTCACCACCCTCACTGCAAAGAACTTCCTCCTAACATCCAGTCTAAATCTCCCCTCTGCCACTTTAAACCCATTGCCCTTTGTCCTGTCATTGCAAGACCTTGTCAATAGTCCCTCCCCAGCCTTCCTGTAGGTCCCCTTCAGATACTGGAAGGCTACTATAAGGTTTCCTCGAAGTCTTCTCTTCTCCAGGCTGCAGAGCCCCAACTCTCTCAGCCTGTCCTCATAGGAGAGCTGCCTCAGCCCTCTGATCATCTTTGTGGCCCTCCTCTGGAATCACTCCAACACTTCCACATCCTTCCTGTGCTGAGGGCTCCATAACTGCACACAGCTATCCTTTCCTTCAACACTTAAGAAATTAGACTCCAAAATTAGCTGGATGTAGTACATATAGAAAGAGCTTCTTAGGAAACAAGTTCTCCATACTACATGACCTACAGCATTCTACAGTATTGCCACACATTCTGAGAACAGTAAGGAAAGCAAGAAATTCCAGTTTCAGCATCAGCTGACATGGATCTTGCAGCTGATAACCGTATTTCACTGTAGATGTAACAACAGCAGATAAATTGATTCATTAGGCCAAAGACCACTGACATTCTGGGCTTAAAAGACAGAAGTCATGAATGTCTTTTCAATAATTTTTGCTATCTGCAACCAACAGAATTTGGTCTAAGCGTAGATATCTTCAGAAGATTAACTTTTATATTACACAGAGCTTTCCAAAACAGCTTGAAAGAGGCACTTAGCACAAATTGTGTTCTAAAAAAGCTATATGTCTGAAAGAAAACAAAGACAGAAGCATGAAGCAAGAAAACACACAGGACAGCATATACCCAGAAAGAACATCCTGTTTTCACTTTGAGAAATTTTCCAATTACATTTCACTCCATTTCCACCTGCCCTCCTTGCTCAGCACAAAACAACTGCAAAACCAGGAAAAGATTGGATGCCTCTATTTCAGCAGCTACCCAAGATGTTACCTCTAGATAGAGGCATACATTTGCAAAGGACAGCAGTAAATAAGAACATTGACTGTATGCAAAACACGTATGATGAAACAACTGAAGGACAAGCAAAAGGAAGATGGAGTATTTTGCAGAATCAAGCTATCAGAAGTGTCTATTTATATGCTCCTCATGTTATGCATTTGTACCAGTCTTACAAAGGGTAGCAGAAAGGAAGTTTTTTCATCAAAAGACAAGTAAATCTGCCCTAGACATGGTTTATTTTCCCCCATTCTTGTACACATGCACAAAGAGTAAATTTGGATACACTGATTCGTCTTGGTTAGCAACTATTTCTAGAAGTGGAATAATTGCAATAACTGGAGTTATATGAGCTGTGAGTTGTTAAATAATATTTGTGAGGAAGATCCAAGATGTTCTCTTGATCACCTGCTAGCATGGAGTCAAAGGAAGAAACACTTGTCTATAGGGACAGAAGAAAGCTGATCTGACAAGACTTTCTAGCAAGCTTTCTACAATTAAAGGAAACTCTATGTGCAACTATAGAATTATTCCTGAAGAATCAGAGAATAGGTTATATGATGATACCATTGGGACATATTCCTCTAGTAACAACCAAAGAGCACAAAAAAATGAAGTCAACAGCAAAACTCTTCTTGTCATTGTGTTTTTGTTCAATGGATATAAAAAGCCAATGAGAAGTTAAGTGTTTTGAAATGGATACCAAACTACTTTGGAAATATTAAAATGGACATTTTGTAGTTAGAATGAATGTTTATTTGATAGAAAAGTATTGACAAAGTGACAACGGTAAAACTACATACACTTCAATTAAAGTTCATTAAAAAAACATTACTTATCTGCACCTATGTCTCACCCAAATCCATACTGCACATGTAACTCAGCTTCTGAAGCTGAGTGTTACAGATGAACAAATGCTATGCACCACTAAAAGCACAAACTGCAGGTCCAAAGAGCAGTGACCAAACCCATCAAATCCTACTAGATAGGCTAAAAAGTGACTTGAAGTTTGCATCCTTTTTGCATTAAAGCACTAGCAAAACACCTACATTCTTAAGAGAAGGTCCACTAAATGCAACAATTAAATCCTATTTCTCAAAAACATCTCTGCAATACCTATGACGTAAGATAATTTACACTTTTTTTTTGCCAAGAATCAGCAGCCTCAGTTGCTCTGGACAGAACTTGTCAGTCAACTGAACCACTCCAGAAGAGTAGCACATAGATAATGGGACTGTCGTACACAAAGCTCTGTGAAATGGTTTTGAGACAGTCATCACAAATACCTTTTATGACCTATTTTTTTTAAATTCTAGAAGGGGCACTAGAGATTAAAGTTTTAAGTCAGATAAGGTAAAATGAAAGGAACAGGTACTGGATGCATACATTACAATTTCCAAACTGTATCCATGTTAAGAATTACTTCACAACTAAGAGGACTGAAAAGTCACTGACTACTTCAAATTGATGTTTTCACTCACTAGTTTCCCAGTCATATAGGCAGCAACACTATCTGAAGAAAAACAAACCCTCAACAGTATCTTGCTACCAAAAGCCACTTCATTGAAGAGGTCTTTATTAAGTCCCTCAATTAAAACGTTTACTTTTAAGTTTACTTTACTGCCATATGCGTTTTCATAAAAAATGAGAAATCTGTATATGGCATATATACAGTTAGATGGCATGAACAGGGGACCTTCACTGCCACAATCAAAAGCAGTTAGGTTCCTCCAAAGGTCGATTCAGAGCAAAAACTTCTCAGTGCTTTGAATGGGCTCTGCTTCAGTAACTCCTCAAAGCAAAGCCTCTTTGTTAAGACATTGTGTCAAAAAGGATTCAACTTCAACAAGTACCATGAATAACTGGGTAGTTTATGTACACCCAGATCTTACAGCATGTAGAAGGTTAAAGACTCTAAGACACATAAAAGAGATTTACTTGCAAAAAAGCAGGTAATACTGCAACCTTGTTGGAAAAACCTTAAACAAGCATTAATGCGAAAATATAAAGGATTAAAACCACAAAAATAGAGAGTGATGTTGCAGAATAAACAAATAAAGAAACTTCCAAAAGCCAGGAATGCAGTAATTATAACAGCTCCCTATACTGGTAGTAAGAAGATACAGTGTCAATTAAAGATTTATTTTCTTTACCTTTCCCTGCCTTGTAAGTAGACTGTAATAGTAACAATGGTTTCAACAGTTTGCCTGCTTACAAGAATTAAAGCAATTATGCAACACTGATAAGCAAACATTCTTCTAGAGCTAGTAAAAATTCCCATGTGGATAAAACTAAAAACAACTGTCAGGGGCACAGAATTTCAGGTATTTCTGTAGTGAAAAGACACATAAAACAATGAAAAAACAAGGACAAGTTCAAACAGACAATGGTTTTTCTTTTTTTCATTTCAGAAACAAAGCCAAACCTCACAAAATCAAAAAATCCCCAAACAAACCAACCAAGCCAAAAACACAAACCCGATCCATTTCTATCCTCTTCCCTCAAGGACAGAGAATTAGCAGAGTAGTTTTCCAGACAAAAAAAAAGAAAAAGAAGTTACATTCGAATGTCAAGTATATAAACTAGTTGACCTGCTTAAATTTATCATCATAGACTAAGGATGGGTGGGTATGTGTATGAATACATACATATATGCACCTAAAATACCTTCATGTTTCATAAGCTAATTCCATTTTCAGGCAGGAAAGTCCATGGATAATAGAAATATAAACCCATCTATTTCACAAATTAAGACTACTATTCTAAGAATTAGTCAAAGCATGTTCAAGGAAATGATTAACACTGTATATCTGATTTTTTAGAGGGTATTTACACACATTAAAACAAACTGATGAACATCTTTGAAGACAAGTTATGATTTTACCTAAACTTTAAAATTTGCCTCATTCTAACCCATTTAACAGAGAAAATTTTATTTGCATTCTGTTCTTACCTTAAATTTTGTGGTGCTTCACCAAACAAGCTGCAAATTTCTCTAATTTGTTTCAGAGCAGGAATGACCCATTTGTCATTTGTGCGAAGCTCTTCTATAAAACGATCTATCCACTGGATCTTTTGTGTATCTCGATCCTTAAAGAACAAGCATTTATAATCAGAATAAAGAATATTGCTGAAATCTTCATCATTCCCTTCCTGTCCTTGTTTCCGAGATAGAAGAGAACATACAAAGCCCCAAAAAATACTAGAAAAGAATGGGTTGTGAAGCATATATGCATAAGAAAAGTATCTGAGCAGCACTGTATGTTGGCAGAAGTGACAGGTGTGTTAAAAACCCCCTCTGCCTTGAGGTAGTCAATAGCTACTAAAAAAGCCTGTAGCTAGATAGGATCATCAGTTTAAATAATTTGCTCTTTATTTACTTCTACTCGCTGGTATAGTAAACTGAATGAGAAACTGTTTCTTAACAACTAAGAAATAAAACTTCGCCAATGGCTGCCAAGACAGATAATGAATTAATTTTAACCACAGTGGATTACTATTTTTGCAGACTACCACAGAAGTTTGGTGGGGAAGGGGAATGTGTAATAGTTCTCACTACGCTTTGCTAGGTCCTTTCTAATGACACACAAGAAATGTTAACACTTACTGAAGAAAGGCAAAAAAATTATCATAACTGAGTTCAGAAAAAACAACCCATGGGAGAGGGTCTAGGGCAGAGCTCTATTCCAATTCTCAAACATGGTCATTACAGAATGTCACCAATTTTAACAAGACACACAATCTGATTGTGCTGGTTTGAGGTTAATCGGAATATTTTCATGGAGAAAATTATATTATAGGCTGTGAAAAGGAAACAATAGCAATATCTACTTCACTCATAGGCTTGCTGAGATGTGTAAGAATAAGAACACAAACATAGATAAGATACTCTCTCCTGGAGAGTCTTGGGCTCTCTAGTTGTTTTGGTCCAGACCTCTCTGCTAACCTAACCAATCACTTTTCCTTCTAACCCCCATGCCAATCCTCCAAACTCACCTTACGCGTAAAGGCAAATCCTGGGGTAAAGCAGAAGGGTGCGAAGAAGGTGGAAGAGTGGTTGGGAGCCCCTCTTGGGGACTCTGATTTCTGGGACAGGTGTTGTGTTTCTGTATTACCTTTAACTCTCATATTTCTGTAAATATTCCTGTATATTGTGTATATATCTGCTTGTATATTGTGCTAAGCTGTAAATATACCTTCATTCCTTAACTTCCAGCTGTCTGAGTCTACTCTGGACGATTTTACATAGGTGGTGGTGGGGGGGGTGTCAGGTAACTCCCAAACCATCACACTGATTAATTTTGCTCTAACTAAAGCACAAACCTTGTTATTTAAAACATGTCCTGTAACATTTTTTAAGTACCTGGATATTGGTACAGTAATATGAATCCATGACAAAGAATACAACTGTTCAACTACCAAATAGCTCAAGTTTTTCACGGGGACTATCAGTGATGGACTTCACAATGTAACATACCAGACAACTCACCTGTGAACAGCTGTAATCTAAGATTTTAATATGAGCACTAAGAGCCTGGTCCATGATATCAACTGGTACGTCATCACTATGAGCCAAATTCCACAGAAGGTTCAGCACTTTGTGTGCCATTACACCATCCTTGTCATCCTCTGCAAGACGACGAATTAACTCCAGGAGTTTCTCACGCTGTTTCTTGCTTGCGTTTGTCCAACTTGCCTAAGAAAATAGTTTGAGATGCAACAATAAAGTGATGCAACTATATAAAGAACTTTCACATAGAATTTAATTAAAAATAAACAGCAATAACGAGTCACACACACAATTCAATAGCTCTTCTAGTTTTCATAACTAAAGCATATTCAACTTGAGACAAAAAAAGATAAGCATCTTTTTTAAAGATTTTATTTTAAATAAAGATCATAGGTATGCTTGGAAAAGTAAACATTATTACTGACAAACCCATCAACACTCAAAGTGGACTCTTGTTTCTTGCTAATTCTCTCCCAAAGCTCCTATAAAAGACTTCTTCAGTAACTTATAAGCACTAAATAAATAAAATTTTAATATCACTTATGCCTCTGAATCTGACCGAATCAAACATGCTCTCCATTACATTAACCTTTTCTTGACGAAGCTTCCAACAAAACATTAATTCATATTCAGGTCAGACAATTTGTGATACTTCACACACAGAATTTCTGAGCATTTAGTTCAGTATCTGGGTGGCAGAGCCATGTTCACAGAACTTGAGAATTCCCATCAATCGGAGCAAAAACTGCATGTAAGCCAAAACATTGACTATAATGCGTTTATCTAAAAACGGAAAACAGGGTCCACAATACAGATTTGCATGGGGAAGAGAATTCCTTGATGTCGTCTTCTTAAAGATCAAAAACAGTCTTTAATAAATTGCCAACACTAAATAATTTGGAACAAACACAGGAAAGTATTTAAGATAAAGAACTTAATTTTAAGATTCAGTATTGCCAAAACTGTTAAATATAATTTTAACAACACAGGCCTCAACAAATGTGCATTACCCAAAAGCATTTAAATCAGGGAACAAAATGCTCAATTAAACTACCATAACTAGTCTTTGGTTTAGACAGGAAGAAAATCTTCACAATCAGTGTTCATTAAACAATGTAACACAATTCAGCATTTATAATAAAAATTATTACATGCTGGTGCTACTGATTAAGAAGTCTTTCAACACAAGAAAATTGTCCTTATTTAAAATAATTAGAAAATAGATGTTGAAAGGAGTCACAGATCTACACCCAACTTCACAACTCATTTCCTGAATAGAACCAAAACACACAGTTACCTTAAAACAATCAAACAGGTGATCAAGTTGTTCAGGTGAGAAATCCCAAGCTAACTTTGCAAGGAGATCATGTACATTTTTTACAATGGCTTCATGTTTTCCTGCCTGTCAAAGAGATGGAAAAGAATCAAAATTTGTGGTAATCCATATTTACATCAAGTAGCAAGACACTCATCATCATATTTACAACTGAGGTCGTCAGCAAGAAAACCTGATGCTGTGGAAGCAGTATGGCAAGCTGGATACTTACTTCACTGGGAAATCACAATTATTTAGATTTTACTTGCACATGCATGTATTTCACTGTGCTCTGCATGCACACAAGAACTTACTTAGAACAAAAATATTGCAGTGTCACATTATGTACTGTTTCAACAAACTCACGCTGGCAAAACAGATAAAATCTAAAAGGGCATCTTACCTTACAAATGAGTATTTAAATTTTATGCAGGGTTCCCCCCCCCAAAAAAAGGACTCAAAATCCACTACCTCAATGAAATTCATTGAAGTGTTCTAAGCTGTAAAATTAACTTTTAGTATTTCCACAGTTTTTCAGGTTGAAGTACTTCCTTTGTGTCAGCGGGATTCATTGGCAACTGAAGCTTTCTATTACACACAACTTTTTAACAGACAACATTTTGAAGCCCAGCAACTAATAAACTTATGAAGTCCAACAACCAAACCACCGATGGCAAGACACTGAGTTATATAATAGACAGAGTTTTAAGTGAATTTGCTGTATGCCACAATTTTGACATTTAAGAGGGAAAATAATAAGGAAAAAAAAAGCTAGCACTATTTTAACTCTTGGTGAGAAATAAATTTCCTTCCTGCATGCCCAGACTGGACAATGCACCCTGTCCTTTAAATATGAACTTGAAACCAACTATTTTGGACTAAGTGAATCAACAGTTGCTTTACTGTACAAATGTTTCCTGTAAGTGTAGAGTAAATGTACAACAGTTACCTAGAAAACAAACTCTGATGCAATTAATCTTGTACAGTATTAAAAATGCATGCATGAGTTTTGAAATTAATTTCCTTCTAAAAGCCTGCATCAGTACTTCACTCAAAACCAACAAAAAATGACTAATAGTTCTGCAGCATGTTGCACCACAAATTCTTTATAATGTGACAAATTTTTTTCTTTATAAAAAAGTACATGCAAGTAGTAACATTAGTTTTCATGTTATGGGTCAGATTATGATAGAGCAAATTACTGAACAATTTACTCCACTTTATTTTGCAAAACATTTTACTTCTCTTACCAGACCATTTTCTGGGTAGAAAGAAAATAGAGGATACAGGGCAGAAAGACTATCTAAAACATAACAAATAAAAGAAGTATGCACAGCTGCTGAGGACAGGGGCAAGAAGAGTCAGAACAATCATGTCTCAGAAGGTTTTTAAAACAGGTCTGGGGATGCTCTTAAGAACAGAAAAAGTCAGGAAAGCAGCACAAGACAGTAGGATGAAGTAAGGAACCCAGTGTATGAACTGTCAGCTTGCTGTGCAGAAACAGCAAAGTGCCTGCAAACTCTAGTTAACGGTCCAAAATGCAAGTAATGGGATCCCACCACTAATCTCAGCAGTTTTATCTCTTGTACAGCTAGACCTTCCCTACAACTCAACAGGTTGCACCTTAATGTTTGCCTTCAGAGACTTACAGTATCATGAATTAAATATACTTCTACTTTGTGGATGCTCACTTTGTAAGACAGCAAAACACTCCAATAAGTCTTATGCTGTCTTCTAAAGGCACAAACAGCATGACCTTTATTACTTTTCATGAACTACTTATTTTTTTCTAGCTGTACACCGAGATTCTCAGGGCACTCCTGTAACATCAACTGTAAATTTGTGCATGCTCACCCTCTAAACCCAGGCAGCAACATAATGGCTCTCATCTGAAAGCAAGACCACTTTGTCGTTGCACTGAGCCAGAGCTAAAATTGTCTGCCTGTTATATAAAGCTTCACAGTAAGTCAACTCCTCGCTACTGAATTTCATGCTCCAGCTGCTGTTAGAAGCGGTCTTTTAATAAGAACTTCTAAAAACTATAAACACAAGAAGCAGTGAAGTTTGTAGGAACCGTTCTCTATTAGCAAATTTTAGTACTCCCACCTTTTAGTCTATTTTTATTCCATGGCCAAAGCAAGTGAAACCATCTACTTGAATAAAACTTACTGAGTTCAACTTTCACACAAAAAAAATACAGGACAAAACTTCAGCAAAGTGCACTGTGGTAACTACCACAGAAGGCAAAAACAGTAAGTATTTTAAGACAGAAGAATTTTGAGAGCATGGAAGATTTATTCTTTCTTTTTTGCAGCTGCTGGGGTGGACTATCCCTACCTTTTAAAGGGTTGCACCACCTGTCCAGGGTTTTTTGGTAGGGTAAAATGTTTTGGTTAAGCTAGTTTATCCTCGTGTCCCATTTCCAGGCACTATGAATAATATAGTTGCTTGGAAAACTTGCTTACAGATTTCAGAACTTTCCTTACAGAAGGCAAGGCTCCAATATAGCTAAAACAAGACTACTAGCAGCAAAATAACGTAAACCATCTTGTCCCTACGGACTTCTTACAAAGATGGTTTGGAAAGGTCTGCAGACCACAAGCTGAAAAATAAAAGTATGACGACAGAAGTGATTCAAGTGATCTGTGTACTGCTCCCATTACATGATGTAATTTTAAAACAGGATTTAGGAATAATAAGAAAATAATAAAGACTTCCCTGAATTTCAGCCAGTGCAATTATTACTATCATGATGAAATTTAAGTCAAGAGGTTCTGTAGTTAGTTGAGAGACCAAAGATGTCAAAATCAATCCTACACTACTGTAGTTAATTCCAAGTGCTTTAAATATAACCTGAAATTAGCACGCATGCCTACAAACAGGGACATTTGCACAAGTCCACACAGGTCAAACTGTTAGTTTCAGGACAGTGTGAAGACACATGAACTAAGGATACAATACTGCCCAATTCCTCAATTAGCCCTTGCTGTGATACGACCCCAGCTGGTAACTAAGTACCACACAGCCACTCACTCTCCATTCCAGTTGGATGGGGATTGAATCAGAAGAGTATGAGAAAACACAAGGGTTGAGATGACAAGTTTAAAAGGAGACTCTTTGCTTTACCTACATAGCCACTTATCAGCTTCTATAAAGAAATTTAGCTCTACCTCTGCCCAAACCAGTACAGCCCTCTATCTTGGAAACCTGATTTAGCTTTCTCACACTTGATTGGTCCAAGGGCTTACTTGTAGCACTGTAGTATTAGAGTTTCATTACCAATTACTTATGAACAAGCACATACGTAGTCATGTTTGTTTATATTCTAAAATGACCTTTTATTTTATGTCCACTCAGTAAGTAATGTCTCTTCAGCTGCCATATGTATGGTGCTAAACTCACACAGCTCACAGTTAGGAAGCCTAACTTCACTGAATCTTTTAAGCAAACCAATAATGCAAAATTTGTCATTTTTCAAAAAAAAGAATTTGCTGTTAAATAATTTCTACAATGGTCATTTGTATAGCTCTTATTAAGAGTGCTCTGTCCAGAAAGATGTGTACAACTGTGGTGAACATAAAAAATGTCCTTATATGCATTTTAAACTATCAAGTCATACTGCATAATGTTCTTTCAGAGGCTAGACTTTGCTTAACACTGAGACCCTTTGACACTTAGAAAGTGCAGTCTATGTACCACGTTCTAAATTGTTTCTCTACACTTTACATAAAAGTGTAGCTGGCCCCTTCTACTGAAGACATTTCAAAAGACAACTTTGAGGTTCAGGTCCTCAGAAAAAGAACATAATTTGATTTTGAAATTTTCTTTTGTCTAACACGAAGCTTGTGAATCACAAGTCATCTTTTCAACGTATGACATACAAGATCCCTTCTGCACATTAGCAGACAAATAGTTGAACTCTTTACCTGTGCAGCCCAAATGTTGTCAAGATCCTGCAAAGTGAGGGCTTTCTCTTTGATGACAAAACGAAGAATTTTCTCTAACTTCTCAACATATTGAGGTTGATGAAGACTATCTCTCAATACAATTGACAAAATATTATTCTGCTGGATCCATTCCTGAATATAAAAAGAAAATAGTGAATCTTGAATTACTGAACTGCTGTCACTGATATTTAAGTTAAAAAGAAAAAAAAAAAAAATCAACCTGTTCTTTATTAATGACTTTACATGCCATCTACTAATTGAGAAAACTGAGAAAGATAAAGTACAGAAGGAAGGTATTTATCTGTAATTTCCTCTTGAAAAAATCCATACCAAACTCAAGAAACAAACCACATTTTAAATAATCCAATATGCTAGTTACTGTGATATCTTAAGAAGAAATATTTTTCCAGGCTTATTAAAACCATGAACTCAAAGTATAGAACACCTTCAAACAGTCAACCCTTCTATTCAAGGAACAATTTTTTTCTCATCCAATTCAAAATCAAGACAAAACAAACCTGAATTGTTTAAAGACATTTCTAACTCCACTGGTATGTCTACAGAATATTTACATAAAGACAGTGAAAGCAAGGACTGAAATATAAACCAGCGACATTATTTAAGTACTGGCACTTTAAGATCTTTTCTTTAAATGCTTCTGATTGAATTAGAGTAAATGCAAATTTTTTTCAGTGGTGTCACTGACACAGTCAGATTAGGGTCATGAAGTGTTTGTTGTGACTGAAGCAAAGGATTGTGGTTTTAGAACTGAAAAGCTAAACAAATGTACACAGCATCACACCTTCCAGTAGCATCGCCTTGATTATAGACATAAAATAATCAAGCTAGTCTCGTGAAATACTTAAATCTATCTCGTCTGGGATGTCCAACTATAGGGAGTATTTAAGAGAGGTCTATTTTCTCTGATTGCATTTCAAAGTCAAGCTGCAGTAGTTCTTTTTTTGTCAGGAGTCCTTTTGCAGATTATGAACCTCACAACAGGTAGCCAGTCACAAAGATGAGACAGAACCGTGCAAAAATCACTTAGTAATATTTAACTTCACCAAAATGAGGATAAAATTGTACTTCCTTTATAAACGCTAATTTTAATAGCTCCCTCTATATGCACTTAAGTGTGAAACAAGAGTCAAAGTATACAAATATTAAATAAAAACATTTATATAAAAACTTTTTGTACCAAAGAACCCAGTTTCTGAAACGTGAAAAGCAGAGTAATCACTTAGAACTCTGAGGAAAACTAACTTGAAGTACAAAACCCAGACTAAATGAACATACATTTTTTCATTTACAGTAGCGCTAAACTTTCAAATGAATCACACCTCTTTACCTGGGTACGGTTTGCGATTTAGAAGAAAACCCAAAACACTACATAAGAAACATACTATTCAAGATTTCTTTTAAAAGTATGTTTTTAGCAGCACTGAAGATAATTCTCAAAAGCAGTTTTGAAACAAATACTGCAATTTTTGACAGAAAGACTACTATTAAAATTACTTATTACCATGACATATCTACTGTTTGTAACGCTAGATACGAAAATCAGCAGTGTGTCCAAGATCCGTAATACACAGCTACTTTAACTACTGAAATCACACAGAGGAGGAAAATACATTGAATGAATTTTGATGAGGAGAACTTACTGCCATTCTTTCAGCTGTAAGCCATTCCTCCTCTTCAGGATTACCATGACGATGAGTATAATATGACACACTGGATATTACTTTGTTAACTTCATTTAGTGCATTCATTTTACCATTGAAAGAAGAAATTTGTAACAACCTGTAACAGAAATTAATGTAAGAAGTGTGGGAAAACACCACCTCAGGAGCAATGTATCATATTGGGAATGGAATCTTACCTAAGTATCATTTTTAACCTAAATATTTCTAAGTTTTTTACAGTTTCTTCTTGTCCTGGAACTCTTGAAGCTAAGTTCTTTAAAGATTTGATTATCATTGACAGAGCATCATTTTTTGCTTCATTCTTTGCTTCTTTTTTCAGTTCATCATCAGTTAAGTTTTCTAAAAATTGTGGAACCATTTCTATAATTGGAAGGAAATATTTCTTCACTGTATGTAATGTTAGAAATTCGTAACATTGTCCAAATGGCCTAAAAAGAAAAAAAAAGAACAAAAGATGACAACAATGGAATCGAAGTGCCATGATTTGTAGTTGTGTAGTATTAGTACAGTAAGGAGTAATTTGTTCAAGGAGCTCAAGTCAATTTATAAGGACATGAAAAGTTAAAGGGAAACACACTAAGAGATGGACAGAGCGAAGGTATCTGACTAAACTTTGTACTAACAGAATATTTAAATTAGTCCAACTTTTAAAGATATTTATTTTTAAAAACTTACTTAATAAGAGCTGCAATTATCTGAACATTCAATGCTGATCCACTCATGAAGCGATCATGCAAGATCTGAAATCCATTTAATGTGCCAAATTTGTTGATGAGATCTACTAGCCAACCCTGCAATAAAATAAACAGTTACTTTCTCAGATTTACAAACTAGCATCTGGAAATTCTTCCAAGCACCTCTCAGTAACAGAATTTGCTTTTAAAAAAGACCTTACACAATCAACTGTTAGAAAGTAATAGAATGTACTGTGAACTTGCCTTCAGATCCAAGAACCAGCACAGATTACTAACCCACAATTGCTAGTTCAAAAGAAATCCCAACCAACAAACAAACGTTACCTCTGAAAGACACCAAAACCCACCAACCTGAAAAGCTCCACCAAACCCCCCAAAAAATCCAAATCAAACTGCCAAAAACAAAGACACTGGTATGCCATGTCATTCCAATAGAGTTGTGCCAGTTTACCAGGGAAACACATGACACACTTTCACAGATATTTAAAAGATGTGGTGCTTAGGGATGGTTTAGTGGTGGACTTCGTAGTGCTGTGTTAACTGGACTAGATAAACAATTCTATAGTTCTATGATTGTGAACCAAAGATAGAAAGATTCAGAAGGGGAAATTTACTCATCATGATTTAATGTACAAGTCAAAGGCAGCAAATCATCTTAGTGATATAAAGAATAAAGTGGTTGGGTTTTAACCCACCACTAAACTTATTTTTTTAATGCCTACTGTGTAATTACATAACAGTGCATGAAATTTGAAGTACAGGTCTGAAAGTGTACTCGTACCTTTGGTGATCGTGGGTCAGGAGGACGGGCATAAAGTTCATCCTCAGCAAGTTGGACGCCTGCAGGAACTGTTTCTGAGGGACGAGTACCATTGTATAGATGGAATTTGCAGTGGGGATTTAAGGCCATGGCAAGAAGTTCAAGAAGGGGAAACCAATCTTGGGACAGCTTGGCCACACAGAGTTCCACTAGTCGATGGGTGTTGTTTATAATACATCTCTATTAAGAAAAAAAAACAACCACCAAGAATATGTATGGTGACTGCAGGATGGATATGAACTATGAAACTGAACCATTTGTAACTAGAATGCAGAGTTGCATAAGACTTTAAGACAAACTTTAAATCACATTCTCAGCTAAAAATTAAACTTAGAAAAAGATTCAAATATTTTGTTATTGAAGACATTCGCAAATCATGAACTATTAACTTCCCTTACTTTAAACTCATTCCTGTCATAGATTTTAACCCGTTTCTGAAGACAAGTTTCTCAAATGGTGCATCACTAGCTGTCCAACCAGTAGGTTCTCTATTCAAACAGCTGCTACATTCAGTAACTAGGTTGCTACTGAAGGCTTTTACTAAAACAATAAGTTTTCATGTCCTAGCATGCACATAAAAATAAGTAAGTCTCTAGACATCTGCCCAAAGACAGCTTAGTAAGACCTGCAGTACTGAACATACTAAGTTCAGTTTGTTCCCATATCATCTCGTTTTATTTCCTTCCAAAAACACCAGAGGTAATAAGATACAACAACGATAGGAGGATAACTTTCTCCCTCCCAAGAGTCACATATACAAGATTTCTCTAAGTTCTCTGTTGACGTTAAGTTTCAGAAATGAGATTCAGTCTCTGCAGTCTCCTAACAGTCACAAAGCAGTCTCTTTCATTTTAGTCGTCAAACCTTTCAGAAACGCAACTTTAAAAACTCACATGAATCTCAAACTTCCAGCCACTCACTGCTTCATCTGTAAGGATTTTTGTGAAAGATATTGTTAACCCATCTCGAAAAAATCGCTGGCATGCTTCACTTTTGACATCAAGGCCTATTTTAAAACAGAACAAAACCAAAACAATCTATCAGCTATGCAAATTTATTAGTTTACATTAACTTCTAAATATTGAAAGTTGTGATTTGGACTTCAAAGGTTTGGTGTTTAAAGTACTTTTAAAAGAAGCCTATAAAAACACACCCAAAACCTAAAACAAATTCTCTTTTTAATATTTAAATTTATAGCATTCAATTCACTATAGCATTTATTTCTGGAGCAAATCTTATTAATCAAAACACTTCCTAAGTATTCCAGAATATTTGGGAAGATAAAACATTGGTCTTGCTATTAAACACTGTTTTTCAAATAAGTTTTCTTCCATTAGCAAGTAACTCCAGATTATCATTCGATAAGTCTCACATCTTGCTTAACAAAGCAGCAATAGATTCACGCCTACACATAAAAAGATAATACTCCATAAATAAATGCATCTGCTAGGAATAATACGAGTCTCAGTCTAGACAGGATTCACACTGCTCTTGTCAAATTTTCTCATTGCACTTGAGGGTGAAAATGATGACATCTAATTCTTACAAGTGCTTTCAATTCAGTTCAGTTATGTTTCAGTTTCAGTTCCTGAAAAGATTTAGAGATCACAGAAATATTACTCTTATTTTATAGACAGTCACAAACGTAAGAGTTATCCCAGTCACTACAGAATGCCAATGCGCACCGGCAACATCGGAAATTAATATAAGCTACTTAAGCACTCTAACTATAGAACCATAGAAAAGTTTGGGTTGGTTGGAAGTGACCTCAAATACCATCTAACTGAAATCCCCTTGCCATGGGCAGGGACACCTTCCACTAGAACAGGCTTCTCAAAGCATCTGGCCTCAAACACTTGCAGGGATGGGGGAGTCAACTGCTGTGGCAACCTGTTCCAGCCTATCAGCATCCTCACAATAAAGAATTTCCTCCTTACAACCTAACCTAAATCTACCCTCTCAGTTTTAAACCATTACCCCTCACCGTATCACCACATTCTCTGATGAGGAGTCCCTCCCCTTCTTCCCATAGGCCCCCTTTAAGTATCTGAAGGCTGAAACAAGGTCTTCCCAGGGCCTTTTCTTCTCCAGGCTGAAAAACCCCAACAGTCTTAAGCTTGTCCTCACAGGGGTCGTGGCTCTAGACCCCTGAAATGATGCTTGATATAAATTAAGTGGGCTCTTTTAGGTTTTGTTGCCTCACAATCTAAATGGGTTACAGACTACAAAATAAGATTTATGTAATTCATTAGCAGGTTATTTTTTAATTTCTCATGTCTTTCCTTTCGAAATAATAGCTCAGATTAAGAAAAATGAAACAATGGACACATTTCTAATTTATTAAGAAATGTACATGACAGAAACATTTATATTACTTCTCCATATACACACAGCTCTGTAACAGTGTTTGCCAAGTTTTGAGCTACCAAAACAGTGTCGGTTACGCCAAGTGAGCACCCTATCATATTCCTTGAGCACTGGAAGTTATTTTAAAAAGAACCACCTTAGCCATCATGAAACAGAAAGATAAAAAAAGAAGAATCTAGGATCTAGCTGTACAGATAACAGCGTTAACAAAAACCACTTCTGACAGCTTTCCTTGTTTTCTCCTCAGCCAGTAATTTGTGCATACATATGCACACAGGAATTCATGTAGAGGTCAAGAGGAAGAACAAATAGATAACAATGCAGAAACCCTTCTCAGAAGTGGACATCAACAACGTACTAAAAATCAAAGTACATAAAGTATGAGAATAGATTTCCACTGTTTTTCACAACTTCAAGAGGAATAAGTGAAACCTTTTTGGGAACTTCCAGTTAACCCTCATGCTTTGGAGATGCCTGCTGATGTTAGGAGTAGCCAGAAATCTTCTCCTGTTCTTATTGCTTCATTACATTGACAGTTTTTTTGGTTGTGTGGGTTTTTGTGAGGTTTTGTTTGGTTTAAAACAAACAGAACAAAACCAATCAAACAAAAAAACAACTGAAAACATGACTTAACAGCTGGCAGTACATGTATCTCACACATCACAAGCATAAAGAGGTCTTTCTACTACACTGTTCTAACAGCTGAGACATACAGATGGTTGCATTTTCTTGCATAAGCTGGCATTTCTCATATCCCCTGAAGAGGGGAACCATCACTTGAAAATCCTACACTCACCTCACGGTTCTCACCAGACCTAGTTACATTTAAAGAAGCCAATTCCAAGTGCAATTACAGCTGATATATCAGTGTGTACAGTAACTTTTGTTTCTCTGGAGAGTGCTCCAAAGCAAAGATTTACAGAAGATAATCAAGAGAACCCAGAATTTCTTATTCTTATTCTTGAAACTGCCTAAGAATAACTTTTATTAACATGGAAATTAAGTCATCCTGGTCCAGCTCGGCAAAAGTAATGTCACTTTGTGTGCCATATTTAAAACAGCGCTAGCTGGTAAGTGTAGATATCCTAGAAAAATATTTTTATCTGACTTCTGGATATTACTCAAATACTGTGGTAACAAATAGTGACTGGAACAGGAGACCAACTTTCCAGGAGGACAAAACTTTCCATAGCACATGACGAACTTTTCAATCTGACTAGTATGATTTAGCAAACAGTCCTTATACAGAATCCTCCTCATTTCAAGCAAGTCAGACATGTTAAGCAATAAGTTAGAATTATTATTCACGTTACTTAAAATTCTAACTTTTCTCTAATATTGTCAAAAGTATGTATGTGCAGAATTTGAGGGGAAAAAAATTATGGCAAGGTAATTGGAAAGCCACATTAAAGAACTAGGATTATTTGAGTTTTATAATCTGTAATAAAGGCCAAACCCACTAGATGTTGTGTTAAAGTGAATTCAGAAAACAGGTAGGACAGGAATGACAAGATCTGTATTGTTTTGCGTTTATTCAACTTCCCTACTTATGCTAACATATCTAAGATCTAACTACATTGATCGCTTTATAAAGTTTCTGATCTATGGAAGTTCTGCATACCACTCTGATGACCCTCTGGATCAGGGTTGTAACAAGTAACTAAGAATTCTTAAGACTCCACCAAGGAATTAAATAACAAGAAGTCTTCACACACTGGCCCAACGATCACTGGTTTTCTTTCCAGCTTACCTTTTTTACTCAGGTCAATAGCAGCTTCTAGAAGAACTTCTAATTCTCCTTTCGGCAATACAGGAACAACCCATCGAGGCCTATATTAAAAAAAAACAACAAAACAAACCACCGAGCCCCACTGTATTTCAGTTGTGCTTTATAAAAATCAATAATCTTTGCCCCTTTGTAATGCTTTTATTACAGAGCAAGAACAGACAGTTTCAATGGTCCTGGAAAGCAGAGCATTTAAAAAGAACAACCAACCTATCGTTTGAGCCTCCTTCTCTCTACAACCCAACAGAAAGAAGTATTTAAAGAAATCCAGTGAAACAAAGGTGTAAGACTTCTGAATCCATTATCAAGGTATCTGCTAAAATAATCTACACCCTCTGCAAAAAAGTGTGAAAAGTACCTGTTGATCATGTCATCCAACTTTGCCAGGTCTGTGTGTGGAAATGCAGGCTCCTCATCTTCGAGCTGGGGTGGAGCATCTCCTTGGCCCTGCTCATCAGGCGGGGTAGCTGGGGAGTTCTCATTGGAAGAATCAGGTGAAGAAGTCTAAACAGGTATGGAAAATATTTTGAATACTGTCTGCACTTACATGCCATTTATACGTCACTTACTTTCCCATTTTTACTTCATATGGTTTCAAAGAATCACATGAAGTGAGTTCCTTTTACATAAAAAGTGTGTGTGTGTGTGTGCATAATTTGAATTCAGATTTATTAACCAATCACAATAGAGCATTAAATGTACTACATGAATTCTACCTCAACAGTTTAAAATTTAAGCTACTTTCACCATAAGGAAAGTGGGGGTTTTGTAACAGGACTTCTACTTTCAGCAGGCCACCTATCTAGAAAGTGAAAATAAAGGCTAAATGGATGTTCAAGATTTTGCAATTTTGCAGAAATTATGATTACTTGAGGTAGAAAAACAAACTTCAACAGCACAGGAGAAAACAATCCTGAAAAATATTTTCTAAGAGAGTCTGTTAAAAACGAGTCACACAAAACTACAGTTAGCTACTAAGCAACCTCCAGGAACATGAACAGGTAAGCCAATTTTGATGGGCCATGCAAAATACAACACATTCTGTAGATGCACTTTTATTCATATATAGAGATAGTATGAACTGGCAATAATAAAGATTCAAATCAAAATATTTCCAGAGCAGATGTTGCTTGGGCCTACCTTGTCATCCATCAGCTAGTGACATTTGCATCAATTGTTTTTCCCCTACCTCTTCACTAATTTAACCACCTTTATCTCAACCCATAGAATTTCTCACTTCCATCCCACTGAGCTCGAGGGAGTGACAGGGTGCTTACCCAGCAAGCCAGCATCAGTCCACTACATGTGTTCCAAAGAACAATTAATTCAAGAAGTAACAACCAATACAACTTGTTCTACCAAGTAAGTATCCTCATACTGAATTAAATGACTGTGTAGCTTCTCTCTTAAATGGGTTTGGCTGTGCAGTTTAAAAGCATCTTTTCTGGTACTTTTCCCCCCTCATATAAAAGAGCCATCACATCATGATGTGGTATTTGAAAGTAGGATAACCAGTTCAACCGAAACAAGCTAAGTTGTTCAGGAAGCCTAATACAATAAACAAAGACTTAAAGAGCCAATGCCCACTGGTGAACTGTTTAATCCAAAAGAACTTTTGCAGAACTGAGAACCAACTGAATTCATAGAGAGCCTTTTTACAAATTTGTGGCAGGTAAATCTACAATATGGTCCTGAAGAAGCTTCTGATATTATTCTAAAAAGACTTCTTATCTGAAATACACATGTTTGAAAGAACTATGTCACTGCCTGAAAAACAAACATCTTTTGCAGTGGTCCTGAGTTGTGTCTACTTAGCACTGACTTTGTCCCTTCAAATAATTCTGTACTTCCAGGCATGCAAAAAAAATTATTCCACTTAATCAGACATCTCTAGCAATATATTAACCCAAATAACTGAGAAAAACTATTTCTAAAGAACTTCTTCATTGTTAGACAACTTGTTAATATCATACCTGATTCTGCTGGAGGGGAGGCTGGGACTGTCCATCAGGAGCCTGGCCCTGGCTATCATTCCCTCCTACTGGAGAGCCACGAGTCGTGGCTGTCATACTCGACACAGGGCAGATCTTTGCAATTTTGTCTGCTTATGTAGTTGTTGTGAGAGAAGAAATTATAGTCCGCTTAGTAAAGCTGAGGTACCAGCATATGCTTGTCTTAAAAAGCTCCAACTCAAGAACACGCCATCTTGCAGAGACCATTGCATAACCTGAAAAAAACAACAACAATATTGCTATATTGACACATGCACAGAAATATAACCCACAGATGAAGAAAAACACTACCAAAAATACCCTAAACTACTATAAAGTACCTTTTCTTTTAAACTCAGTATTTATTAAGTCACATCAGAAGAAGGTAACATTTTGTTACCCCTACACCATTGAGAAACTTCTGCTTCAATGCTACAGCGGATCTGAATTCAAGGTGCTGACCAAGGTCTATGTAGAAATTGCCTGTTTGAGCATGAACAGCCAAATTTGTCAGCTTTCCAATACATTTCTCCTTACACTCTCTAACTGAAGATGCCTGAGAGGGAGTTAAGAGATTGATTCTACTTCAGCTAACACTAATAGTGACCCTTCAGCCAAACTTCTATTAGCAGACCAGTACACCCAGGGCATTTAACCTATATTCCCTTCTTCCAAAATGGGAAATGAAAGGGCCTATGAAAGCCTGGGTTTACTGGCCTTTCAAGCCTACTATAAAGCCCACCACATTCTCAGCAAATATTTCATTGGATTATACAAAGAAAATTCTGACACTGGATTTGGTATATCACGATTACAAGACCAACAACAGTTCAACAACCACTATGTATTTCAACTTCACTGTGATAAGTACAGAAATAAAAAGTTGCATGAAGTTGTAACAGCAATTCTACTCTATACCACAGGGTATAACCACAGAAGACAAAATGCAATTTGTCGCAGCAGCTCAGACTTTCAAGCACTACATAAACGAACACCACCACTTGGGAACTTCAAAAGCCAAGCAGAGTGGTGCACAGACCTGTATGAGCTTTCAGCAAGATGCATTTGGCAGTGCCAAGTTCCTGATTGAAAGTCTCCAAGTTAGAGTGAAATTTATACCATAAGACTCTGCATATTTATGTTTTATGTCGTCTCATCTCAAATTAACTTTCAATGCTGTTACCTTTCTCTGAGACACTTTAAAATCCTCTCCTGTATTATGCAAATTTCCAAGCCATTGTATACCAAATAAACTTCGGGTCATTTGCCAAATGACACTGTAGTTTTCAACAGCCCTAAGTCAACTACCACCACAATAAACTTTCCCTAACTACCACCCTTTTTCCTTAACAGGTCTGGTTCATAAAACGGAAATAGCAAAAACTTGCGTAGATCAGTAACTGAGGTAACAAACAAAGAGGAAAAGGGTGAAATAGATCCTTTCAGCAGTTATCTTGGTCTAGATTGGCTTGAACTGAAGGAAAAAAAAAGAAAAAAAAATCAACCACTGGCAGACAGTTTCACAGTAACTTCTATCAGGTGCAAGTTCCTTCAACCTCATCATTATTCTAATGCTTCTGGTTGAGCTACCATGAATGGAGCCAGCTCAGAGGACTAAGGAAAATAAACAAAAACTTACAAAGATTATTTTTCAGTCTCTTTAATTACCCAAACTGGTGTACTACAAGGTCAGAGAGTACTCATCATAATGCCAGCCAGGGAGCCAGGACAAAACAGCAGCACTCCTGCTAAACTGCATTGCATTAAAGTGGATTTACCCTCACATTTTGCCTCTGTGCTTAGCTGAACGCTCTGGGCAAAGCATTTTTGCAAATTCATTTCTGCTCAAAGTGAGTGACATAAGTTAACTACGAGATACAAGAAAACTACTACTTAAATAACCTTTTTTTTGCTGTGTGGCAAGTTAGGAACTTCCCACCCACTACTGGAATTTACCAGGCCAGCTCAGACAGCTTGGAAGTAAGATGAAGCTACATTTACAGCAAAGCAAAATCTACAAGCATATATACACAACATGTTTACAAGTGTTTTACAATTATATACAAGTTAGAAATAATACAGAAATCCTAACTTCCTCCCGGACAAAGAAACTGCCCAGAAAGGGCTCAAAGCTACCCTCTCTCTATCTCCCTCCCCAGACAGAAACCAAAACCACCATTCAGGAAACCTTACTTGTTATTTGGTCAGTGGAGAGATTAAAGCGGCATGAAGAAGCAGTGAATAGAAGCACCATCCCAGAACCAACTGGAGGCAAACATTTACATTTTGGCTTTTCATCCTTTTCAGCAAACCAGTGAATGATATAGACTTCATTGTTTTCTTTTTACAACCAATGATCTAATTTCTCTCATTAAAATATTCCAATTAGCCCCAAACCAGCATATGGTAGTGTAACAGAAAGATACAAACTTCTGTAGACACTACCAAAAATGGAACATTTACGTCAAGGACTAACCTGTCTCTTTCTTCATGTTATGTAGTGACTGTGTAATACTCACAATACTCTATTCGTATTACTAAAACTACACTCCAAAAAGAAGTGTATTTCAAGGCCTCCACTGAAAATCACTTGGTTTAGCTGTGTGCATAAGGCTAACTTCTTAAGCAAGTTAATAATTTCTTTCCACTATTTATATAATCCACCCAACAGATAAAAAGCAGCTTCAAGTTATGCTGCAGTTACCTGTAACGCTCTAACAAATGGTCCGATTCCCTCTGTAGTATCTGCTCACTGTTCAGGTAATTTCCTTCTAATTACAGAGTATACAAACATGGTTTTGTAAGCACAAATCAGCACCCAATTTATGAATTAAAAGGGAGCAGTTCACCAGTCCTGTTCTCATCCACTGACTTAAACATTTATGTTTTAGAGAAAACATCTTGTGTGACCAGGGAAATGCTACTGCTTTAATCTGTCTAGAACTAATTAACTGCGAAATTTCAAATTCCTGTCACTTTCTCAATTCAGACTATTCAATAACAAGTTTTTCTTTAGTTAAAACTCACCAAGGTACGGTTTGGCTTCAATGTAAAGGATAACCTTGAGCTATTTTATAATCAATTTGATCATTTACAAACAAATGTAAACTGATGCAGTGACACCTTACAGTATACAGAAAGCTCAACAGAAACAATCCAAACTGCTTGCATCCATCTGAATTCTAATAAAGATACTACACTAATTTTAAAACACATCTCATTTCTATTGTATTTAATTTTGGATTCAGTACACTATGCAGTGTTAAAAAACAAGTAAATTATCACCTTTACCCAAAGCTTTGAAAGGATGTTTCAATACAGTATCAAAATGGAGACAGACATTTATGAAATGACAGATTTTTTACTCCATTGTTAATCAAGTGACATATGAAGATTGAGTCAAATCCCACTGACATTTGCTTTTGGGTGCCAAATGAACAAACTCTGATTTGCCATGCTTTTGCCATCTCCTTATGTCACCCTAATCCACACTAAATTGTAAGTGAAGATGAGCTTTTGTTTCATCTCTAATTTTACTAACACCAGGAAAAGAGAACAAATTTTTTTTTTGACTCTACATACTCTCCACCTAGAAGACACCATCTGCTGCAAGTGGCATTCCTACACAGCCCCAGCAGACTGCAGAGAAGATGCTGGGCAGAATTGCCCTCCAGAAGAGACCTTGGCTTCCAGGTTCAAGCAGTAGGTACAGCTGTGAGCCCTGCCTCATCTTTTACAGGTAGCCACCTCTCATGCCTGTGTGGAGGAATGGGTTAATTACGATTGAGGAAGAAAAGAAACTAAGCACCTTTTCAAAAACATCAGACAGGTTCCTGGGTAAGTGCTGAATTAGAAGCAAATATGTACATATTACTCTGTTACGGGGTAACATGTAATGGGAAATACAATAGATGGCATTTTAGCATATAATGATCAAGGAACATGCATCTTTTTCTAATACAGTTGACTTCTGGAACAGCTTTCATCTGAGCTTCTCAAAGACATCTCAGAAGTAACTGAACACTCCACTCTAATACAAACACATTTCTCCTACATTAGGTACCTACAGTGAGTCTCAGAAAAAAACAAATGCAAGGTGACAGACGATAGCAATAGACTTCGAAAGACAGCTTATTATTCATGTGCATTACCTAAGCCGTATCTAGGGATGCAGACCTATTTTACCTTTATTTAAAATTTTCTGGTTATAAACAAGTGAAGATGTATGCCACAAAATCTATTTTGCATTGTGGTAACAACATATGCCAGGATACTAGTCTGCTGAACATGTAACCACAGAACTTTCTAAAAACCACACAACTATGTGTGGAAAAAAAATAAATCTCCAGTATTATTTACAGAATGATACACCTATCTTAACAGGATCTCACAGACCATGTGCCATACTGCAGAAGCTTACCTGCACCAATACAAATTTTAGGTTGAAAAGTATCAACAGATTTATTCCGTATAGGATTCTGGGACCTCCTTTCTTAAACTTCTAATAAATACTTACTCATCACAAAGATTATGATGTGATCCTAGTCTAAAAATTCTGTACTTCAGAATCGAACCTTCTACCTTATTCTCTTATCTCAATCAAAACACCTTCTCCTGTAGAAACACTTCCCTCAAAACTGTAACACTGACCTAATTCGGTAGTTACAATCTGCACACACCTACACACATTCATAATTTTCTTCCTTCTCTGCCTTGTCTCTTTTGAGATGGATGAAATTATAATCAGCATATGAAACTGGTGGTCATAGCACTTTGCTCATTAACACTCAAATGCACTAAAACTGAAAAGCATTCATTGTTACTATTCCGTACAGCAAGAACTGTCCAATTCTCAATGTTTAAAAAATAGCTGATCAGTAGAGGAAAGATTATTTCATAAAATTTATACCACAAAAACAATTAATTTAGATTCTTTCTCCTAATGAAGTAGTCACTGTACACGGAACATCTGGCTCCAACAGGTTATTGGAAAGCAATACATCTCTTAACTGATACAGTAAAAGATGGATTTTGAGCAACTGTTACTGTTATGAACTAAAAATATTTTAATTAAAAACCAGGTTGTTTCAAACTTTTTTCATTGATCTTTCCATAACAGACATCTGATTTAAGACATTTGACAGTGTAAATTTCTGGAACAGTAGTAACAGCCATGCAAAAGTATAATTTGATCTGCCATAAATATAATGACAAAATAGACAGATACCTTGAAATATATTTCAGTTCTTTCAGGGTTGTTTGGTTCAGTTTTTTTAACCTCAAAACTTAGTGTTGACACAAAGTGTAGCTAAGCTACACCTACTTAATTGTATGCAACATAACTGCACAAGATGCTCCTGCACCTCCTATACACGAGAATTCAAGCAAGCAGTACAAGCACAGAAAATGAGCTTCCAAAAGAAATCATTAGCAATTATTTTCAGGCGAAGGGCAAAACAGATGAACCACAACTCTCAAATTCATAAATACAGTCTCAAGTGAGTAATCTAAATGTATTAGGATCACTGAGCACCAGGGTAAGCAGCGCTCTGTGCAGAACAGACTGTAGAGGAAGGCTGCAGAAAATGTTAGTTTCCTCCTTTTTGAACAACAAATATGATATTATCTGTATTATAGACCTACAGGTGTGACAGTCTGGGTCTACTGTCCCCTGTCATACTTTACAGCACTAGGGAACATACATAGATGTATGGTTGAATACCCTCAGAACTTCAGATTTTTAAAGATTGAAAACTTAATGCAAATGAGATTTGTAGAAACACAGTTCAACAACCTCCAAGAAATGAAAATATTATTATTTACACTGTGTTAAACACTCATATATGTGGCATAATTCAAGAATAGGGACAACTCGTTTAGTATTCCTCCCATCACTAAAACAAAACAAATCCAATGCAACAAACAAAACAAAACTACACAGAGAAGACTTAATATTACATAGGGATTTTTTTTCCTTTGAACTTTGCTAAAGCAAAAATCACATGGATCACTTAGTCTCTAAATAAATAATTCCAATCAGAAAACTGGACAACAGTACTGGTTTCTCAGGTACCTGGACTTGAGACATCTGCTGCAAAGCAGAATCTGACCACATTACTGGCTTCAGGTTTAACTTACAGCTCTCAGACTCCTTTTTCAAGTCATTAGAAGTGAAGCCTTTCCTCAGGCTCCTCTGGATAAATTTTTTCAATCTTTATATAAAATTGTCATCGAAATGCCAAGCTCTGAGTCCAAGAAAGTCTAACCAAACTGCCATCTGCATTCAAGATAAGGTTGTGATAGTATTTGGCACCGAACGTTAAGGCAACAAAATTGACAAATTCAAAACTTATTAATAACTTCTTTCTTCCACAAGTAATAATTTCCATAAAAAGCTTAAAAAACAAACAACAAAATTATCAAGAAAATCCTTTACACCACTCAAAGGACTGTCTTAACTTCAAGGAGATAACCGATGAGGGTCAGGCCCTGAAATGGAACTGAACAGTGGCAACAAATGTTTTTCTCTAAAACATGTTCACTTGCCAATAATTTTTTTTCTTTAAATAATTAGATAGCATATCACTGATTACTGAAGATATTTTATGCTTTTTCCAGATAATGTAACAAGAGATCAAGCTTTCAGATCATACATGTAGTCCCAGCTACCAAACGGAAAATGCAATTTCAGATCCTGTTTTGAAGGACAAATGTTTCTTTGCTCACGTGACAATAAATAAAAAAAAAGAGCATCAGACATGTAGCACCAAAAAAGAAGAGCAGTCAATGCCTCCAGACAGAATAAGCAAGTCATAGAATGGTTTGGGTTGGTAAGGATCTTCATGATCACCTAGTTTCAACTCTCCTGCCATGGGCTGCGTCACCTTCCAGTAAACCAGGTTGCTCAAAGCTCTATATAATCTCATTTTGGTTCAAAATTTTTTATCTTCATGAGGTTTGTATGGGCCTGTCATGATCCCTCTAGAAGGCATCTCCTTCATCAGCTGTATCAACCACACCACGCCTTCCTGTCATCAGTGAGCTTGCTGAGGGTACACTCAATCCCACTGTGTGTATCATTAAAGATGTGAAACAGCACCAGCCCCTGAGGCACGCCATTTGTCAGTGGTCACCACTTGGACATGGAGCTGTTGACCACAACTCTTTGAGTGAAACCATCTATCCAATGCCTTATCCACTGAATGGTTCATTCATTAAATCCTTATCTGTCTAATCTAGAGGCAAGGATGTTGTGCAGGACAGTGTCAGACCCATGGGTGACATTAGCTGCTTTTCCCTTATCCACCAGCACTGTAAGCTCCATCGCAGAAAGCAACCAAATCTATCAGGCACGATTCATCCTTAGTGTTAGGAAACCACATTCCCTACAGTAAGCCATGGTCTTGCTGTCACACTTTTGGCCTACAGCCTGTTGCCATGCATACAGCAGCAGGCAAGACTGAGCCTCTCACCTGTACAACTTCTTCACTCTCAGGAGCTTTCAGTAAGAGCTGCACTGGCTCAACCAGAATGAAACAGTATTGTCAATGATATTCCATACATCTTAGTGACACAGATGAGAGAAGGGACATAAACTTTACAGCCTCTGCAATTCTATTACATAGATTTTTGTTTTAAACATTTCCAAGTGATAAAGAAACTACACTCAAGGCACTGGTAAGCAGCTAGATAAATGTGGAGGTTTATGTTGGGAGATGAGAATTTTGATCATGACAGTAAAACAAATCGTAGTTCCCAAGAACAGACTGAAATCAAGTGAATAAAAAAGCACCAATAAATGCATATACCATAGCCTAAGAAAAGCAGTTAGTAAGACACTTCTGTTTGGGAAATGCTAAGATCTACTCTTAAAATTGCTTACATGTTCTGAATGATAACTTTCATGCAGCCTTTTTCTTGAACTCACAGTGGACGTATTAACACAAGGGCAAGACTTCATTCACTTTTTAATAAAAAGAGCTACAACAAGAAACAACCCCAAAACTAAAATTTAAAAGAGTCAAACAACAGATCTAAGAACTTTATTCATTACATTTGTTTCAGATGTTCAAATTCAATCTCATACTGCTAAGCAACACAATGCTATGCTTTTTTTCTGTTTACGTTACAGTTTATTTGTACAGAAGCCTGCCCTTCTGCAACACCAAAAAAGTGTTCTTGACAATATAGCCCATTAGGAATGAGCTGATATTGTGAGTCCAATTGCAAGCTCAGTTCTTTATAGGCAGTAGTAGAATACCATAAGCAAAGTACAAAACAGGATTTAATGTTGTAGATTATATGAATATCATAATATTGTATTAATATTAATAATATTGTAGATTACAAGGAATGTAAACATTTGTAGTTGATACTCTGACATCTATGGAGTATTTATTATTATATCATGCCCACTTACTACCACTTCAAGAAAACAGTGTATCTAAAGTTTGCACCAAAGACTGATTAAAGGCCCTTGGTTCCTTATTTCTGGTTATTAAACTTGTACTTTGGTCCTGGCCATGCCAAATATTTCAAGCTGTTTGTTCAGTTTTAAAATGGATGTAATAGTTACAGCTCTCCAAGTCATACAGCAAAGTTCACTGTCTAGAATGCTTTAAGAACTTACCCAGTTTGTTCCACAAAGCATTAATCCAAGTGTTAGCAAGTGCAAAATATTAGACCATTAGACTTTTTTTCCTAAATATATAATCTTACTCGAAGGTTTTTTTCAGCCATTAGTTTTCACAGCAAAGCAATAGGGAATAGAGGAAACATTAAAAAAGTTTTCTGAGCACTGAGGTATCAAAAGCTTCCTGCTAGTTGCTGAAGCACACTACAAAAAGAGAATGAAAAGCCTTGTGAATGTACAGAATGGAATAATAAGGTCCAAAAGAGACAACAGACCAGACACTTAAGTTTACACAGTAGCACTCATCTCTGTTTTCTCTGCATGAGGATACATAGAACACAACCTATGACTCCTGCCAATTAACATTCTTCATGAAACCAGGCAGACATAATCGTCAGACCCTATCTGGAGTACTGTGTGCCGTTCTGAAGCCCTCAGCACAGGAAGGACGTGGAAGTGGTGGAGCGGGTCCAGAGGAGGGCCACAAAGATGATCAGAGGGCTGGAGCAGCTCTCCTATGAGGACAGACTGAGAGAGTTGGGGCTCTGCAGCCTGGAGAAGAGAAGGCTTCAAGGAGACCTGATAGTAGCCTTCCAGGATCTGAAGGGGGCCTACAGGAAGGCTGGGGAAGGATTATTTACGAGTTCTTGCAAATGACAGGACAAGGGGCAATGGGTTTGAACAATGGCAGAGGGGAGATTTAGACTGGATGTTAGGAAGAAGTTCTTTACAGTGAGGGTGGTGAGACACTGGAACAGGCTGCCCAGGGAGGTTGTGGCTGCTCCCTCCCTGGAGGTGTTCAAGGCCAGGTTGGACGAGGCCTTGAGTGAGCTGTACTAGTGGGAGGTGTCCCTGCCTACGGCAGGGGGCTGGGACTAGATGGTCCTTGAGATCCCTTCCACCCTTACCATTCTATGATTCTATAAACTATATTCCTGTACTGGCATTTTAAATTTTCTTTTTTAGTAGTTACAATATCTAGCAGTGGCAGAGAGTAAAAAGTTCCGTTTCCTAGCAAAATGAGTCTTTAAAGCTGTTTCAGGAGAACATAGAGGTTTGTATACTAATACAGGTAGAAAACACCTAATTTTTCTTGCACTTAGTTTTGAATAAACACACTGCTATGTACTAACAAAACAGAAATTATGCTTCCCAACATATTTTTTTCATCCAATTCACTGAATGCATGGTCTCCAATTTTATTATTGATTATTTTTTTAGCTAATACATAATTCCTAGTACACATTTTTAATTAACACATTTTAAATTCCCTAGCAACAACCACATGACTTGTTAAATAAATGTTAGTATCACAGCAGAAGAGGGTGAGATGTTTAAGTAATATTTCTGCTCTGAATCTAAACATAAAAGATGTACCTATGTCATAACAAAAAAAAGTAAATTTCCGTTGTTTCTAATGTAATACCCAGGTAAGCTGGACTCAAGCCCTACAATGTGATAAAAAATCCAGAGAAATGTACAGACACACCTTCTACTAGATCTTGAAAAAAAGATATAGTGCAAAATAACAAAGAAATGAAGGGAGGGAGAGGGAGGAATGAATGAAGAGAAGTAAACTACCACCTCTGCACATAAACCTATTTAGTGAAACTCAAGAGTCACTAATGAAACTTTCTACAGTCTAATAAACAAGATTTATTTAATATTTTATCATAAATGTGAGAGATCTTAATAAGAGACCATCTGAATTTCTGTACTGCATTTTAACATGTTTTTCTGATTAGATGCAAGCAAAACAGGATTTAAAAAACCCAAAAAACACTATACTAACTGAACCTACAACTATTAAATGCAAATTTTAATGAAGAGGGTCAACATTCCTGGCCAAACTCTCTACGTGTCAATTCTCAATTCCATGCTATTCAATTATTACCAGTAAGATAAAAAAAGAAAAAGAACACAAAACCTAAATAATTTTGCACATGACTCAGAAACTAATGTTCTCCTCGTTTATCACCATGTATCAGAGTAATCTGGATCATCTATAACCTTGGCACAATAAAATGTATCCTAACAGCAAAATGTCAGGTGCCTCATCCAGAAAAAAGTATACAGAAACTGTGTATACTTTGGGAAACATGGCTAGAAGCATGGTTGTTCTAGAGAAGCAACTGAATGTGAAAACCACAACTGCATGTTTGTAGCAAGAATGCATTTCATGACTACTGTCCTTTTAGTAGAACCACATAATTTTGGTCACAGAACTAATAAGAAACTCACAAATTATGGCCTCTTAAACTTCAGGGAAAAAAAAAGTAGCAAGAATTATATTATTCTCATCAATTACCTGCTCCAAGAAGGTGAGAGGGTAACACACTGAATCAAATATCTGATTTAGTTACTAGTAACTACATTTTACTGATTAGTTACTAGACTGGTCACAGGGCAGATCACCAGAAATTGTCCACTTTCAAGACAACGTAGTTCTTCTAGGGTTTCCAACTGCTATTTTTCTTATTCCCCTGCAATACAGGACTGTGAGGACCTGCATTTTCACTGTAATTTTTGAGAATAGGTACACAATTTTCTATCCATGGCATAATACTTACTTTTTAGTTCTGAAGCCCCAAAGTTATAAACATAGTAAGATATTGTTTCATGCTAAAGGCTTTTAAGCTGTACACTTCAAGAACAGAACCAATATATCTAAAATGTGTTTTGCAAATCTTTGGCTAGCCATGCAAGAAAACTAGCACACAGATCTAAGAAGACTAGATAATACCACTACTAACTCCATATAGCTACAATTTTGATTAACATTCACACACAGAAACCATCTTTAAATGTAACTTTTAAAGCATAAACAACAAAGAATTATACATTCAGTTAACACCATTCTTCACAACAAACAAGAAGGGAGGATGCTGAACGCATTCCCAGAACACTGGTTAACAACAAAGCAGTAATTCTATCCATTGCATTTCTCCAACCAAAAGGAATTTAGGAATTAGTTCCTCGTATATTAGAGGATACAAGTACCATACACAACGTTATTATGGGTTTGTGTTGCAAACTAAAGCAGACATTAGATATAAAACAGACAAAACACAGAACTGAATGAGAAGGTTTAGGTTAGTAGATTTGAAACAAAAATCAGTGACAGTAGAGTATAAAAAAATTTACTACCAGCTATGCACAGGAAAGAATACCATTAATTCCTCAGCATTAAAAAACAAAGCAAAAAACACCACTTCAACAAAAGGCTCTTAAAGGGAGTTCAATCACGCAAAATAGTAAAAACCACTTTTAACAAAGTCCATTTTTCTTAAAAGCAAGACCTCATCAAGAAAGTCAGTTCATATGACTCAAGAAGCATACTAGCCTCTACATGCGATGTTAAAGCATTAAATTTGCTTTTCTTAACATGTAACCTCTTACACAACCCCATTAACAAAGGAAAAGGGTCTACTACATTTATGTGTCTGTGCTGATCAGTGCTCATTTTAATTTACTTAGTGCTTAGAAAATAGGCAAAAATTTTCGTTTGCAAAAAATCTGCCAATCTCACTTCTATTTCGTTTTTGTGAGAAAAATGTCATCACTACCACACTTTGCAGCTTAAACCTATTTGATTCTGCTTGTGTTTGGACAATGTATTATTTCACTGCAAGAATGGAGTTTATTTTGCTCAGATTTGTTAAAAAAAACCAACTCTAAAATACGTACATTTGGGTTGACAAAAATAAACACAGGTTCATGTATCCATGCCTGGTTTTCCTCAAAACTGCAAACTCCAGTTTCTTAACCACCACAGAAGCTACTCCATCTTTAGGAACGGATATTCCTTTCTTCTTTTATGATCAAATCCTTGGGTTTCTAACTGTGTTAAAGCTTTGGGCTTTGTATCTGCTATTTTGAGCATAGCAGTGAAACAAATGATTTGTATTTGGAACTTCAGTCCTGCAAAGTAGGCAGGAAGTAACTTTTTATTGTTATTTTGGGTTGTATTAGATTCATAGAGAAATTATTTGCTGTAAATTTTGATCTCTAGTTAACCTTAGGATATATGAATATAGATTTTGTAAATTCCAAAAAGCATCCACAAAATATCTCACTTCTGTTTGGCTGTTGGGTTCAAACCCTCAATAATTGGAACCTTTATCCTCTAGCTCTGTTGATCTTTGAAATTTTCTTGGAAGTTGTGTTCCTCATTTGCTGCACGGTTCACAAAGAAATATCAGAATTTTTGGGGCAACATTTTGTAGGTAGGATTTGGTGAAGCTGAAACTATGAAGTATCCACCTCCTCCTCCAATGAAGAGAATATAATATTTAAGAAAATAATTGTCACCTGTAAAGGACCTACAATGATCATCTAGTTCAACTACTTAAAGACTACAAACTAACTAACTAGACAAAACTCTCAAAACTGAATCAGAAAGTTTAAACCAAAACATTTCCTTTAATCTGCAAGGCTAGAGCAATGTCACACTACTTACAACCTAAATTCTTAGAAGTAACACTTCTGTGTTCCATTTTTAGAAGAGCCCATCAAACTGTACAAACATCCAAACCATCATTTCTCATGTTCAGGCACGTCCCTAGTCTGGGTTTTCCCCTGAGCTACAGAAACACATAGCGGCTTTTGTTATTTCTGATGAAGTTTATACATTCTACTAGACTACTACTACATACCTACTGGTTTAATAGACTACTAGGTGCTGAATGGCTTTTACTACTATCAATCTTTCTCAACAATTTGAAGGGAAGTATAACGGCATCTTCCAGGTTTATTCCACCTATGACTTTAAAATGTTCATTCATTTTCAGTGTATCACACTTAACATTGTGCAAAACTCAGCCCCATAAATATTTTAAATGTTGTCTGAAGCTATTCAAATAATCAATTATAGATGTTACTACAATGTTGTAGCTGTACTTTACTCATGTGCTATTCTTTATTAAATCATGCTTATTATATGCAGCACCTGACATACCACCATAGTGTGCGGTAGTCCATGCCACTACCTCAATTACACCATAAAGCTTCTATTAGAAAAGTGAAATAAAAAGTTGACTTATAAAAAACAGGCTATCCCCTTCTGGTTCCCTTCAAGTTTTCTCCAAATTGAATTAATAAATATTATTAATAATAATTATTATTTACTCCCAAAATCCCGCCGTTTTAGCACACTATAAACTCTCCCTCAAAGTACACACAAATTAATACAACTTACTGCTTCGTTAACTGCAAATAATTAAAGCACAGTACAGTAGCCGAGCCGGATAGTAAGCTCAAAATGTTTTACATTACCAATTCATGACAAAATTACCTTTGTGAAATACCTACCTTGAAACACTTTAAATTCACGTAATATAAATATTTCCACTGCTACAGTAGCTTTAATTTCACTTTTTTTCAAAACCCTGCATTTCATGTAATGTTCAATCAGAAAGCAAAAACTAAGAACAGGCATTCAAGCACCAGCATCCTCAACAACCACAAACTGAAATGTTTCAGGCACAGAAGAAATTCTTACCAGCATTACAACTCACGTTTCAGTAAGCATCTTTATAGCTGCTCATAGTCAGTCAAACTTTCAAATATTTTTTTAATGTACCAACTGTCTAACTCAGCCTGCAGATTCATGTACACTTCCATGCTAGCTAACTGCAAGTAAACATTTTGGCATTTCCTGCTGCCTTACAACCATTTCAGTCAGAAGATACTTCCTCTGGAAAAAAAACCAAACACACAAAACCCAACAAAACACACTTGCACAAGCTCACTAGAGGTGTTAGAAGCTGAAAGTTGGGTTTTTTTTGTTTTGTTTTTTAAAGATTGTCTGCCTTAAACGTGCTTCATTGCAACTAAACTCATACAAGCCATCTGTCTAAAGAGACAACTTTCAAGAAATCACTGAATACAACCTATCTGCTCTAGGGAACTTGCATAACACCCCTTAAAAATCCTGGTCTCTCTGCAGGGAAGTCAGAAGTGGCTTTTGAACAGTAGTTTTGTCTTTTGTCTCGATGCTCTTTCTGTCCACACAAGGAAGGATGTTGTTTGATATAAATGCCAAAAGGTAAATAATATCAGAGGAAGGTGAATACGGACAAGAAGCACCTAGAAAGCGTATTAGGAACAAAGCACACCTGTAAACTCGAGAATTATTTCCACTACACTCACTACTCCATAGATCCAGTATGTGACTCCACTGTCTCAGAAACTTAATATACTTTTATCTATTCAATTAAGAAACAACATAACCTTCTTTATTGAGAAATGGAAAAGATAACGATCAACTACTAAGACATCCTAAGGACTGAAGCTTTAAGAACTGTTGCAGCCATCTGAAAACCAGAAACTCATTAAGAAATAAGAAACAAACAGAAACCACTATACTAAGAAAAAAAAAAGTCCAAAACACACATTACTACTAATGTGCACTGAAAAATCCTTAATTGCTGAATCACAGAAACCTTCCTGCTAATCAGCTCCTTCCTTCAGTACACAAAACAGACTATATATAAAGACATTCGTTTTCAACTGAATCCACCAACAGGCCAAGAGTGGTAAGAGGAATGTTTTAACTGTCTTTAGGGACAGTGCTTGAACTAGCATGAAGTGACAGAAACATAACTCTCATTAGAGAGTTTTGCCATCACAGTGTGTACATTGATCTTTCATGCTTCCATTGCTGTCATCTCATTGAACACCACAATCTTATTCCCTAGTAAGAGTAATAGTAAACAGTTTAATAAATTTTGGAATGGAAGTTCCATTTGTTTCTGCATGTGGACAAGCTACAGTTGAAGGTACAACTTCACAGACTATTCCAAGTCAGTTAAGTCTCCGCTGCTACAGAAGAGAAGGAAGATGACCTTGCTCACTTTCATCCTAACCACCTTCTCATCACTTGCATCACCACACACTAAGCCAAATCAAGAAGTCAATCTGGTTGAAATGGAACTAGGGGAAAGGAGTTAAAATTTTTTCAGTTGCATCACATGCTTTTTGAACAGCACAAGAAACAGGAAGAGTATGTAATCATGGTTAGAATCAACTCTTAGCATCAGTGCTAATCTATCATGAAATACACCCTCCTGAAAGAGGAGGAAAAATCAAGGAAACAGAAGATGGATAATTATAGTTAGTACATATTTAGCTATGGTAGCAACGAAGGCTCACAAACGTTAAAGCAGAGATGAGTCTTGACAACACAGAAATGTCATAAACAGCAACATTTTTCATAAGAATAAATGGCTATCACAGGAAGATCCGTATAAAGAAAGCTGTTTAGTATATGATAAACGCTATGAATCAACAGCAGAAGTTCCATCATGGAAGAACTATTAAATAGCCAGAGCAAATAAGGCTAAGTGTGAGAGATCTAAGTAGGTAAAGGCCAAAAAAAAAAATGTCTTTGCACTGGAAATTATGATATAGTCAGATTATGGTGAGTCAGAAAAAACAATTTAGCACTAACACTTTGAATAATTTGACCACAAGTACATAAACTTTGCAGTGACAAAGCTACAGCAGGTAACACAGATGATGTAAAACACAGAAACTGGTAAAAATTCTACTTCTGCTGACAAAAAAGAAGCCAGAGTTATGAAACTGCAAACAAAACTGCACAATTCAAATATTATCTGGAAATTCAGGTCAAAAATACCCCTGTAATTAGAGATGACAGAGTATGAGTAACTGAGTACAATAGCTGTATTCACTGTGGCAGTCAGTATCTTCCTAGTTTTTAGCAAAAGAAATGTTCACGTAACAAAATTTTGTGTCTATGTGAGAGACACAGACAGACAGAACATGCTCTCTAAATTTATCAAAGGCTCAATTTGTCATTTTTCTCCTACCTAATATGGGATTCTTAGAGTAATCTGTTTGCCACTGTAATTTCATTTCCATCAAATTAAAGTTTGTTTCCATCAAGCTAAGTCCCCTGGGTAAACAGCAATCGACTGATGCACCAGAAAGAAAAACTGCCCATACCTTATTTATTCCAAAAGTTAAATGATGTTTCACGAGAAAACAAACAGAACTGCAAGAGTCAAAGGGAAATCTCTGGGTTGTAAGGCAGCTACATAGAACCCCTGAGAGTTAATTCTGTCTGTGTCTTGTTCATATACACTGATGAAGAAATCACAAACACTTCAGATTTACTTTTTCATACTTCTACCATTTTTCTGGGCATTGAGATAAAGGCAAAGATGAAGTAGAGGTAGCCCAGTAAGCAACTTCAGCCAACATAAGCTGTGTCTGTAACACTTGAATGTGTTATGGCAGGAGGTACTTTTAAAGTTTACAGCCTCCATGCCTCAATTCTTCATCAATAAATTAAGTTTGCCTAGTGTTTTGGTTTACTGAGTGATGTGAGAAACAATACATTAATGTCTGCAAAATGTACAAGCTGAGAATGAAAAGCACCTACCAAGTTTAGCAACAGGGTAATAAATCTACTCAGTATAGGACTTACACTGATGTAACACACACATTCACAGAGTGAATTTCAAAGACAAAATCGTGAATTACACTTTGTCTCCTAGACTGAATGAGTCAAGGATCCAATGGGAAGTAAAATTCATCATCAAGTGGGGAAAAATAATCCATTGGTTTAATGACATATTATTATATTTCTCAGTTTTCTACTTCTATGTAAATCTAGATAATCTTCTTAAATTACCCATGGCTCATGTTAAAACATCCCCCTTAAAAAGGTGAAATGTTTTAACACAGCACAACTTGGGCAGTTTTTCCAAGGCTCACTGCATCATTTGCTTTTCACTGCACACAATTTTTAAAGTAACATGACTGAGCCATTTGATAGTTCACCTGAAAAGTAACTAATGGAAGTGGTTTTTAAAAATAAAACTTAATTCACCTGAGGAATCCATTCTGAAATACTAAGAGCTCCATGTCCTGATGAAATAATAGGTACCACAGCTGGGAAAAAAAAGTGATACTCCTACCCAAATACCATTTATGTTTTAACTTGGGACACCTGGCAGAAATGAAACTTTTTACCGGCACTTACAAAGCAACTGAGAAAATACGTAACTCAAACATCAATCTCATATTTATAAATTATTTTTTATATTTATAAAAAAACCCCAAACCACTAATTATATGTACCCTGTGACAATCTGTTGTCTGTAAAGAAAACACTTTCTTCCCAGCAAGAACGTCTCTCCAAATTACACACCTAACCTCACCAGTTTTGGTAAAACAAAACACCAGTTACCCAGAAGCATGAAGGAGAAAAGTTCAAAATAACATACCCACTAAAACAACTGGGTACTCCAAATTCATAACTAGTATTTTCAAGGAAAAATAGCACAGGAAAACAAATAAACAAAATCCAAATAGAATTAAACAGAAGCTATTCAAGATGGAAAAGAATAAAGGTTAATGCACAGACCTTAAATTTTATCAGATCAACAAAATCTCATCACAGCATTTATTTAAAGCAGACTTTAAAAGACTAGCAGGCAAGTGAACTATGCAAATGTAAATAAAACATCCTCATTTCTTAAAACATTGCAAAAAACATTTTCAGTGCTTGTGAATGAAGCAAAGAAAAAGTTTTTATACATACTGTATCGGTCTACAGAAATGTACCTCAAAACAATGATAAGTTCTCTAGATGAAAAAAAAAATTATAACAAAAACAACACTGCAGCTGAACTGTTGAAACATCAACATGGTTAAGGCTTCTCCCAAGCCATCCCCTCCCACTTGTGTCATGGAAATTTTGGAGGAAAAAAAAACAAAACAAACTAACTTAATCATCAAATATGCTAGAGAATCTCACTGCTAAAGAGATATGGAATGATGAATTCTAGTGAGCAACCACCATGTAGAAGCTTAATTGCATACAACAAACTCATTTAAAGCAAAATTTACTGTTAGAATAATCAAAAGCAGAACTTAATGAATAGTCTTCACTGTGCAAGTTAGTTCAGTGTGAACTACTACTGTTCATCTTGTTTTCAGACTCGTGAACCACAGTGCCTTGTTCACACTGAAAATCTCTCAAACTGTGTTTTAGGCATAGTATAGTAGAAACACACTTGAAAGCGTGAAGTAGTTCTTAAGGTAGAGATTTTGATTCTCCGCTCTCAACTCTTGGTTCCTTCTCTCTGCGTAATGCATATAACCTCTATAATATCTCACTCTGCCTGGGTGATACATATAAACAAACAGCACACCAAGTACTGAGTACAATTTCAACTTTAGAAAAAGATGACCTTCTGACATACCAGCTAAGGATCAGTCAACACAGTGCATTTGAATCATAAATCAAATTCTCATTTTGGCAACTACCTGCCAAAAAGAAAACTGAACCAATATATCAGTCATTTGCTATGCTTATCCAGCTGTCTCCAGGCACCACATCTAGAGTCCTTACTGATTCTGAAAAGCTATTCCATTATCAGGAAAGTGACACGAAGGAAAAAGGAAAATTCATGACAGGAATTCATGACCTTCCTTCATCTGTTCAAAAATCTCAGGATGATGCAGATAATGAAAAACTTCCGTCATCGACCTGCTAACCAGAGGATGTCACTGATCACATGGGTTTTTTTCCCATGCCTCAAGACACTTTAGTTGACAGCAACGTTGCATTGACTCTATGCCAACTGCATCTATTGCCATTGATGACAACAAAGCTTTTAATTTCATTTTAAAGCTTTTCATTTTACGGAAGAAAAAAAAATTCTGTTTTCCCAATCCTAAGACACGGAAGGAAAACGAAAGGAACTAATGGCTTCTCAAAAGCCCTAAGGAGAACTCATGTTTCAAGTTAAATCTTCACTAGAGACGTTATAAATTGTCAACCACAGCAATCTGGTCAAACTCCTGCAAGAATAAGAATAGTAGGAATTTTCAGGCAATCTGGAGGTTATCTTTTTGTCAAATTACCGGAACTATCATGAAGAAACTGCAATATACCAAGAGGTCTATAATAAAACACTTCAGAAATCTGACATTACCTAGTGAAAACAGTTGATTACATAATCTTTTAAAACTCTCATTACACACACACACACATAGAGTTTTAAGCAGTCACAAGAAGCACCCAGGATTTTAAGGTCCCACAGTGACTACTAAAGCACTGCTGAAAGGCACATGGAGCACCAAGCAAAACTGAAGCCTGAAACTGTGAACAAGGCACTGGAGTTTCCACCTTCAAGCACCACAGATCTTTTGTTAACAACTTTTTTTTAACAATAACAAAAAAATTCTAACAGATAAATGATTCAGGAAAATGCATTAGAAGGAAATACCAGAAATCAACAACAAAATTTAATACTTTATTCCTAAACTAGAAGTACACAAAGTCTAACATAAAATATAAACTTGTTCAAGCTTTTGGTTTATCAAAATTTTGGTCTTTCACCAACTTAATTCACCTACAAATTAAGCTCAGCAGATCCACCTTTCTTATTTAACTTCCAATTCATGGACTTGTTTTGTTGAAACTTATTTTAAAAATCACACTGAAGTATTTCATTGCCAAGACAGCAGGAAAACTAAAAACCAAAAGATGCAAGGATCATATATGGACATGCCAGCGGATTTAGAAAACATTCTCATATCAGAAAAGACATTTTTCTTCCCATAATCATCAGTTTTCACTTCTGGACAAGAGCACTGAAGTTCCACCCACAGCCAACAAATATAGGCCTGCCCACATCACAGTGCTAGCAAGGACACTCCCCTCCTACCATAAAAGCCTGATAACAGACGCATCCTACCTAGCACACACAACTGTTGGTTTTTTTCCTTTACTGAACACATTTCTAAACAATCTTCTTTCGCTATTTCAGAACATTACAGCAAAGATGACCACGAGACAAAACACACCTTTTCATCTTCCCATATCCAGTCCCACTGAAGCCAGAGAAAAGGTTAAGCAGCTATTAAGTGACTTAAGGATTGAGGTCTATGGAATTTATAAGGTAGATTTTTGTGTCATTCCCTGCTGCCATTTAACTGTTATGATGAAGTGTTATTTGCCTTAAACAAGGGCTCTTCTAAAGACAATTTTCTATTACTCGAGTTTTGAAGAACTCATTTCAACAACATTTCAAAGATCTTTTAAAGTGCATAGCAGAGAGGAGGACATGAGCAAACATTAAGAAGGCACATATTTGTGTCTTGCCTTCAACACACTCTCATCCTAGCAAAAACAAATTGGGGAAAAAAGTTTCTTCTGTGAGTTATCCATTTGGATGGACATCTTTAAGCAATGATGCAATGTGGAATTCCCCTTTTATGAGTGAATTCATAGCTAAAAACTAACTACCGAACAGTATGATTTGCTAAGATGTCCATGCAAACATCTGTGTGCAAGAAAATTACATTCTTCTACTGGCAGTTACATGTGCAAGGAAAACTAAATCACAAAGCAGGGTTACATGCTTTTCTTGTAAGCAGACTGAGGATACTACAAACACAAGTGTCCCACACTAACATTCCTGATAGCTATCCATTACATTTAAAGAAGTCTTAACAAACAAACAAAAAAACCACCACCAAACAAACCAACCAACCAACAAGCTTAAAATACTGCATTTTAAAACTACATCCCATGGACCTCTTTCGGGAGTGTACTAACGCAAGGAAGTTAACCAAAAGCAAGTCATCTTACTCAGTCAATACAAATTACTTGGAGAAAAACATACATCAGTAATGTAAGCAAGCAGACAGCAAGCCTGTGAACATACACATATCCAAACAGTTTTATTACCTGCATTTTAATTTTTCTTTGAAAGCACACCAACAGCAGGCAAACAAAAAAAAAGTTTTGATCAAGCAGACTGAAGTCAACTCCCAGTGAGTAATAGCTTCTTATAAAGTGAAACAAGCATCAAAAATTTCTCAACAGAAAATACAGAAAGCTGTGCTTTTAAACTCCCTTAAAGGGGCAGGGGGGAAGGAAGCAAAATGATTTTACATTAACTTACAACAGGCTACCTTAAGAGCTTATTTACTTCCCTGCCCTCCTCTATTGTGGGGAAAGTTACTAACAGCTCTCCTGTAATCTTAATAACTCTCAGTATTTCAAATTATTTTACCAAATCAGAGCTATAGAAAGTGCTCAAAACACCAATGGTTCAAGTGTAATGTCTCAGTAAGTGCAGTAATTGACATTGAGTGTGCAGACTCATGACAGAACATCTTTCTGCCACTTTCTGTTTAAGGTTCTAAACAAGATCCAAGTCACAAGGCGGTTCTATCATGAATTCCAAAGGAAGCCTTTTAACCATGTTTACAAATCTCACTAGAGACTTATGCACAACACAAACAGCAAATACAATGCAACTGTTTTAGAAAGACATCTCATTACAAAACTGTAATTTGTTACAGCACTGTAAGAACTTTAAGATGTTTTTTACATTAATAAGAGAAAATTCAGGTTTTACGTATGAAAAATGCCACTCACTTTTATAACATGAATACAAAATAGCTCAAACTTCCCATATAGAAAAATTCAAATCTCACTGCATGTGAGAATCTATTCTTAAGACCTTCTTTCCACCCCTTGCCTCTGCTTTGGAAAAACTTATACTACAATTCTGCAACACAAAGTTTTACCAAACTGCTGTTCCTAAACACAAACAACTGCTTGGCAAGGTAGCTAAGTACCTGACGCTAATCATTACTGGATATTGCAGAATAACAACCTCTTATGAAAAATTGGAACAAAATTACGATCGTGGTGATGTCCTACACTGATGGTAAATGGCAGGTATAGCAGTAGAGCTTAATTTTTACTTGTTTTTGTCATTAGGTTTGTCTCAAGGAGACAGTATGCGTAACAAAGCCGTTGTATAAAAGAAAAGACATGTATTTTATAACACAAACACTGTGTATGATGGCTACATCAACAGTACACAGCACTGCTAACTTTGCAAAACTCTACAACAAAAGATAGACATTATCAAGGCATGTTTCCAAAACATACTCTCAAGCACAGCTTTACGTTCAGAAGTGCGATTTTAAACAAGGATGATATGGATAACAAAGCTGGATGCTGCTACCCTGGGTTTTAAGAGCAGATACACTGATATTCTAAGAAATCCTTAAGATATCTGAACAAAAGAAACCGTGTCCACATATTCAGATTAATAATACTAACATTCACATCCAGGAAATAATTTTCTGAAGGACACATGTACAGATTTTCAAGTGAACAGAAAACTCAAAAGTTTCTTTTATCTTCAGACAACTTCACACCAGTCACTGCAAGTAATGGATAGCAAGGTTTCTGGTTCGACTACATGTTTGTGATTACCAAAAAAAAAAAAAAAAAAAACCAAAACAAAACAAAACAAAAAAAACCTAAAAGTTTTTGTGATTTTGCAGGGTTTGGATTGTTCTCTTTGGGGTTTTTTTAATAACTAAATCATGCTCTAAGTGAAAAACAATAAGGGATGTTTCTGATTCATTTACTTCACAAATTAAGGTACTCTGTTCAGGATGTTTTCAATGTATACCTACAGTTTTTAGATCTCTTAGAACATAGAAAAGCAGTATTTCCGGGGCGGGGGGAACAAATAAATAAATACACTTGGAGACCTGTGCAACACAAAAGTGCTTGCCATTCAAACACCTGAAATGTGTTCTCAACTACTTTCTAAATCAGAGCAAGTAGGTCAGAAATATTTCCTATTGAATTTAACATACTTCAAATACACATTTGACAGAAATACAACTTCAAAGACATTAAGAAGCTATTTGTTCAAACTAATAAAAAACTGAATTCCTATCTATTTTTATCCAAAGTTGTATTCATATTGAAAAGTCCTCAACTATTTTCAATTTTAAATGTATGGCACTTTGGAATAAAGGTATTACAGGCACTTCTGTCTTCTAAAGTCTATTTAATTTTGCTGAATAGACACTAATCCACTACTCTTGCTTGTCTTGCTTGTAAAAATTCCAGAATATTAATAAAATTCATAAACCTAAAAGCATCTGTTTAGAGTAGAGAGCAGTTGCATGGTCCATTTAGGAGGATAAATGCTCCACAACTTGGGAAATAAAATGTTTATGTAAGGGTGAGAGTGTTCCACAGATACAGAAAGAGTAAACAGCTTTGCTACCACTAGCTTTATTGATTGCCATCTCTAGATGTAGTTCTTCTATCAATTCAATGGGCAGAAGTGTCACCACAAGGGCAAATTCTCCAAGACATGAAGTAGCAACCTGAAAATATTAAGATGACAGGCTACTCAAAAAAAATGCAATTAAGAAAACCTACATGAAAGAAAAATACAAAAGATAGTGGGCAGAGAGCAAAAAGTTACTGTGACACAACCTTACATTTATTTTCAGCCAGATTCATGCCTGCCCCATCCTCCTCCCCAAATAAAATAACATATTCATGTTTTTCAAAGTTATCTTGACATTAGCTACTGCACCGTATTGGTTCAAAGAACAAATATTACTTCTCAAAGAATGAAAGCTATTATTTGGGAAAAATACAAATCAACCCCTTACCAATACTCTGTTGTATGACTTAAGTTCTGCTGAAATAAATACTTGATCAGCAGCGTTTGTGGTAGGGAGTTCTAACAATTTTCTTAAAACACAGAGCATAAAGTTATCTGCCTACAGCTTTCAATCACCCTTGACTACTTCTTATTGAATACATCATTTCAATTTCATAATCAATAAAGTTCAACCCTCCAGACACCCATCAATAGTCCCTTCCTAAACGTAACAATTTTAGTTCCCATTTGCCAGGCATTTGAGAAGTCTGCTAAAAAACACAAGCTACCTAGTCCCTCTGTCACAACAAGCATTGCCACTCATACGCTTAACACCGCATATTGATACCTAAATTCGACAACTTTTTAAAAATACAGGCATTAGTTCTTCAACTACATCAGCAAAAGTGAGCCTTGTGCTACCTCTGAGCCTGCTGACTTCTGAAGGCCTTCAAGTAAACACAAACGTCCAATGATATGAATACAACTGCATAACTGCGAACGCAAATCAAGCTGTACAGACAACATGAAGACAGTTGAGACAGACACAGTAAGTCTACAGTAAGCTTGGGAGTCCTTTTAACACTCAAATAGAACAACTCTTTTCTTAAAGATTTTTTTTTCCTATATGGTCCTATGTCATTGAACATCTTCAAAATACTTCACTGGACTTCTGAGGGAGCAACCTGTAAATTAAGTATGGCATCTTAAAAACCACCTCAACACTTATGTATGTTTCTGTAAGAAAAAAAAAAAATCGCTCAATAACAAAATTAATGATTCTCAAACACTATTCCCCCTGCATACAATGCCAAACGAAGTGGGCCAGCACATGCTAACAGAGTGATTACCAACAGAGAAGAAAACCTCAGCAACCCAGTCAACTGGTGAAATTCTCCGTTTTCTTGAGGACAGGAACAGCGAATAACCGTGGACAAACTGCAAGCAACCACCCCTGAAACACATCTCGGATATGGGGAAGAGGTTCATATTGCCTAAAATCAGTCGCAAGCGACAAGCCTTAAGGCATAACTTCGAGAAGAAGCGGCAGGGTGAACTAAAGGAAGAAGATGCAAAAAGGCACAAACGTTTTTTGTGCATTGGAATAGGGTTGCTGGAAACCGAGACTAGAGGAGTGGCCTACGTCTTAATAATGTTTACAGCGGGCGTGAACAAGCTGCTGCTGGTGGTTTTCATTGAGACTGTAGGAAAAGCGTCTCGGCAGGGCCTTATTTCCAGGCGTCGCCCAGGCCTACACGGCTCCAATCACTCCACCTCAGTAATGGCGTTCGGTGCGAAGGGAAGCGAGAACCAGGAGAGGCAATGAAGGGTGCAGCGCTGCGAGGAGCCACCGAGCCCTCCGAGCCCGACGGCACTGGAGAGGGGGACAGCGGAAGAGGCCGCCCGGCAGCTGGCACAACCCGCCGACGAGCGCGGAGCACCTCCACCCGCCGGCAGCCGGGGAAAGGATGAGGAGCCGTCAGCCATTTTCCCTTGCCCTCCAAAACACCAGCGATGCAGGGCCACACGCCGGGGGCTGCGAGGGAGGCGCTGCCGCCANGTTCGCCCCCTTCTCTCCGCTGCACCCCACCGTCCTGCTCCCCGACCCGGAGACTCCCATCCCTGGGGAGCGTCCTGCTCCGTGGCGGCCGGCTGCAGCACAAACAGCTGTCCCCACACAAGCACTTCGCCTCGCCGCGGCCCGGCCCCCGC
>VWZE01013301.1:627078-641243 GCA_013396675.1 Eubucco bourcierii
GGCCCCGGCCTCGGCTCCGGCCCCGCCCGGGCACAGTGCTCGGCCACTCACCCCCGCACGGCTTCCCCTTGTCCCGCGGCTGCTGCTGCGACGGCCCCGTGCCTTCCCAGGTGCTGCTGAAGGAACGCGGCCGAGGACTGCCTCATCCCAGCCAGCCAGCAGGGCAGAGTCTCATGCCAGGCCTCGCGATCCCGAGTGTGCAGCCGGTTGACTGAGGGGGCGGCTCCGCTTCAGTTCCTGGTTTCCCCCCCCGGGCAGGCGCCGTATACTGCAACGGGGAAAGGGAAGGCGAAACCGCCGCCGCTACCCGCGCTTCAAGATCCTGGCCCTGGCCGCTCCGCTTTCTCCGGCGCCGACGGCACCGCCGGGGCGTTTTTCCTGCGTCACCAGCTTCTGCCCGGCGGCCCTAGCCTTCGTCTCCGACTAGGGCTTGGCTGGGGCCTGCGCGCTCCGCTCCGCCCCGTCCGGGGACCGGGCACACGCGGGGGAGGGGGCGCACACGCACCCTGCGCCTCTCTCTGGGGCCCGGGCTCTGTTGGGCGGCAGCGGCCGCTGCGCGCGGGGGCAGGCAGGAAGGAAAGAAGGTGGCAGCGGTGGGGCCGGCCCGGGTGACTGGAGTGCTGTGCGCTGACGGCTCCGTACGTGCAGCTGGGGGAGGGGAGAGCCGAGGAGGGGGTAGGGAAGGAGCGAGGCGAGACGCGGCGACGACTCCTCGCACTCCCGGCGGCGCACCTCCGTCCGGCGGAGCTCTGAGCAAGATGGCGGCCCAGTCAGAGCCTTCCGCGCCACAGGCCCCAATCTAACGCAGCGGCGGCGGCGGTTCCACCACCCGAACGGCGTGACGCGCTCCCCGCCCCCGTCCCCGCAGGCTGTCACTCAAGATGCGGCGGCGAGAACCAAGCCGCGGCCCGCTTGCCCCCACCCCTGTGTGTGCAGCGAGGGAGCGCGCGAGAGAAGGGGGATGGGGGGAGGTGGCCCGTGTGCGCGCGCGCGGCCGATTCACGTCGGTTGGACTGGAGCAGGTTCCATTGTGACCCACCGGGCGGGCCGAAAGGGAGCCCGGAAAATGACGTCAGCGCGGCCGCTGCCTTCTGGGGCCGGGCCCCGTCGGGGTGGAGGCTTGCTGAGGTCGCTCTGCCGGTGCGGCTTCTTGGGCCTGGCGGCGATGGCGGCTACAACGCACAATGCCGTTCCGCCTTCGGTTGCCGTGCGAAGGGGCAGATGGGGGGAATGGGGTCGGAGGCGGCTTCGCTGCCTTCGAGCGGCCCGAGGCTAGCGGGCGGGTGGTGCTACAGGTTACCGCGTGCGTGCTCGTTGCCTGGGGCCAGGAACGCCCCGAGCAAGTTAGGGGGAAAGGCGGAGCTCATCGGTGCGTTTTCCGCTTTTGCATGGGTCAGTAAGGCTGCGGCCGGGCACTGACCTCCAGGCCTCGGGCCCACTGTCTAACAACGGGCTAGAGGCTGTGCTTAGAAGCTGATACAGATGCGTGTGGGGATGACTTCATGCTTCACGAAATGCCTCCCTCAGAACTGATAATGTGGTTATAGCACGCCAGGATTTTGAAAAACCGAGTGGCTGTTTTGTTACTTTCTTTATTCCTTTGCATTTATGTATATGACAAGTATGAAGTCGGTAGAACCCAAATCTATATAAGTGCTTTATCAAACAATTGGGGAGAGTATAAACGTAGATTTAAAACCTGGGGAAAAAATGCCTTGTGAAAGGTCATGAAGTCTGGCAGACATGGAGAACTTGCTCTTGGAGAGAGTACCTCAAATGGGTGCTTAATGTTTTGTTCTGTTAGTCTGTATCGAAAGGTCAAAGTCTCATTTTTACAACATCATTAAAGAATTTCTGAGCAGGAAGTGAAAAATACAGTATCCAGCTGAAAACATAGGAGGAATTTAGGTTACATGGGTTGAAATTTGCTCAAGGGGGTAGGGTTAACAGCCTTAACTCTTGAGAAAATTGTTTATCTTTGGACTGAGCAGTGACAAAGACTGAAATGCCAGCTTGTCATTGCAGGAGCTGCAGGCAGGTGTATTTCTGTAAAAAGCTAGAGCTTGAAACTAACTTACATTTTAAGTTAACAGAGACCTTTTTTTCTTTTTTGCTAATCACTAGGTTGTATTATTTGGGAAGGAAATCTGGAGTGTGTCTCTTCCTTAACCACTCAGTAAACAAAATAAAGGATGCAGTTGCTGTTCAAATGCAAATTTGTTTACTAAAAGAATAGTTTCTCATGCATTTTCTTCACCAGCAATAAAAACAAGCCTTAGCAATGGTGAAAATTTGTATAAAAGTAAGACTATTCATGTCTGTATTACAAGCAGGTGTAATCACAGAGCAGTCCATTTATTTTCAGTGATTTTCGTGCCTCTGAGCATGTCACTGTGGCCTCCTTTTTTTGTCCCTTCTCAATTACATTGGGCTTTCCCTGCTATTTCAGATTTATCCAGTTTGTTCTGGGATAGCATTTAAAATCACTGCACTTATAATGCATTTAACCCTTCTTGCCTGCTGCAGTGTTGTCCTTTGAGCTCTTCGCTGTTTATGATTGTGTACAGACAAAATGGCACTTCAAACAATTGTCATTAATTTTTTTGAAAACAAACTGCTGTGTTTATTGATGGTCATTTCTTGTTAAGTAGATTCCATTTTTATGTCAGGCCAAATACCTTCTATGGCTTTTTTTTTTTTTTTTTTTTTTTTTTTTTGGCAGAACTAGGCCAGTGGCACATCAGTGGATTTTTTTGAAATGTAGTCAGTTCTCTACCAAGAAATTGACAGTTGGTTCACATAAAAGCCAACACACCAAAAAAACCACAAAAAACCCAAAAAACCAAACCACCAACCAGCATAGGAACAATACATGTGGAAACAGTACTGGTAAAACTTCTTGTGAAGTCAAGATAAAAAAGTAGAGGCTCTGATTGATTGAAACATTAGGTTTGAAACAAACTTAGAACCAATTTCTCTGCAGCTTTTTTGGACCTTTGCTGGTATTTTTATGATTTTTAGATTCTATTTCATTTACAGTTTGCAGAAACATAATGAGATGTAAGAGAACTTTTGCAGTTGCATGGGAAAAAGACACAATTATGACTTCATTTTTATTCCCTTGTTATTGATTTGACCTGATTTCAAATTAGGTTTTGAAGTTCTTTGACATACAGGCAGTTGATTGTAGCCTGTTAATCAAAGGTCACTCTAGGCTGAACTAGTCAGCTATTTATGGCACCAAATAAAAGAATATACTGGGATGACAATGGCACTTTGCAGTTGCTGAACAAGCAAGCTGCACACCACGCTTCTGACTGGGGAGTCAAACAAAAATCTATATTTGTACCTGTTTGCTTGGGCTTCAGGAGTTCTCTAGGGTCATTGCTGTGGTTCACCTTGTACAGTGCTGCTTTGCTTTTGGAAAAGATTGACACTTCCCTCTCCTCCCCCAATACTGCAAATAAATGTTACTGGTTTGTATCATGCAGCAACTGTAGAAATAAAAGAATGAGTGAGATAAATTGCTGGTTAAAGAGTATCTGTAACATGAAGACGGAAGTCAGTAGGCACTCAAAAAACTTGCTACTTGTTCTAAAGTAAGTATCCACACAAAGAACTATGACAAATGTATTCCTCAGTATTCCTTTTGGTTAATTGCCCTAGTATGGTTAGAAATGCTTTTGCAACATTTTTAATTGAGGGCCAAGCTGGGAGGAAATGGAAGTGCTTCTTTATGGGCTTCCAGCTCATACAGTGCAGTCAGCCTATCAAACAAAAAGTGAAACTATTTGCAAATCATCTGGTTTTATTATTAATTGACTGACCCAAAATAGGTGAAAAGGAAATGTGGTGAAGGAGTAATTCAGAATATAGAAAATCTCTATGTTAAAAAAATGCAATTTATCACCAGTTCTTAAACTCTTGATTAAAAGACAAAAATGGAACTTCTAACATTGTTGATACAGAGCAATGCTATTGAGCTTTGCACTTGGGTAGCATAAAAGAGCAGTTACAGAAGAGAAAGTTTAACCACAGACCCACAAAAGATCATTTTTTCCCTCTGGCTCAGCCCCTTAGGCACTGCATTGCATAGTACCTACCAAATCTGAGTAAACAAAATACACAGCATAGCAGATAAGGAAAAATTCAATTGGAAAATAAAACACTGCATGAAAACCAGACAAGCTACTGCCTGGACATTAAGGTTTGTTTTAAGGGATCACATCAGCGATCAGTCTTACAACATTTTCAGTATTTTTGGGCCTGATCCAGTAAATCACTTAAGTACATAAGTAGTGCTCTTGGTTTACATAATTTTTCATTGAGTTATTTAAGCCTACGTGTAAGAGCCAGTATGTAGAAAAGCACTTCTCACTTTCCCAAGCCTTTGGTTTATGCAGTGTGTAATTTGGATAATATCTTGGCAATAGTGATGTTATTTTGTGCTATGTTGAATCACAGGATCATCATTATTTTCATAAAAGAAATATTTTCCACTATCACAATTTCTAATGTAAAATGTAATTCTATTGTAGTGCTCACAGGACATTACACAGATGATGAAATGACATTTCGATTCTTCAAATACTAAGTACCTGGGAACTCTGGCCAAGTTCTACTAACTCCTTTTCCCCAACTTGCAAACTCTTCAAACACTGCCTCCTGCCTTTCCCAAGCTGTTTTTTTAAGGAGGCAACAGCCAAATTCTTGACACATAATATAGCAATTAGAGATAAAACCAGGATTATTAGGGCTAAGATCACACGTGATAAATATACCACTGTATTACATATGTGTAACTCGCTACAGGGGTCTGGAAGTTCAGTTTTGGGCAGAATTACTCTCATCAGTGATGTTGAATAATTGTCAACATCTGTAATATTTCCTGACTTATTAAAAGCAAAATTTGTAACAGTTTCACTAATATTAAAGCCGACCCAGCCGAGAAAATACTCTCCAAAATTAAAACACATTCCTTAAATCAAACAGAAGGGAACCAAGCTTTGTAACATTATAACGGTGCAGGTACTGTAGCCCTAATGGATAATCAATTGTCCAGACCAGCCAGATAAGCTTCATTTTTAACTTCCAAGCCTAATTAGCAATAAATCAAATTTAACTAGCCCCACGTCAGGTGCCAAAACGAGATGTGAGGGTCTGGGACTTACCTGCCCTCCCACTCTGGGTGATGAAAATCTGGGTGATGAAAATCACCCAGACTAGACTCAACCAGCTGGAAGCTAAGGAATGAAGCTTTATATTCACAGCTTAGCACAATATACAAGCAGATACTGGCAATATATTACAAAATATATACAGGTGTATACAGAAATATACAAGTAAAAGGTAATACAGAAACACAACACCCCTCTCAGAAATCAGAGTCCCCAGGAGGCGCTCCCTACCACCCTTCCACCTTCTCCCCACCCCTCTACCTTACCCCAGGGTCTGCCTTACATGAAAGGTCAGTTTGGAGGATTGGCATGGGGAGTTAGAAGCAGAACGATTAGATGAGTTACACAGGCACCAAAGCCCAGGGAGAAAACACACCAACTCTGACAGAGACTGTCTTATCTATGTTTGTGTCCTTGTTTTTATACATCTCGGCAAGCCTGTGAGTGAGGTAGACATCATTGTTTTCTTTTCACAGCCTATAATCTAATTTTTCTCATTAAAATATTCCAATTAGCCTCAAACCAGTGCAGGTAGAAATCATAGAAATCTGGTAAGAAAAAAGGTTTTGAAGGCATCCATGGTCCCTTATATTGAAGAAAGAATAGTGTCTGACTAAGAACAAGAACGATAAGACAACTATGATGTGTCATTTTCCTGTTACTCATTTAGTTGTTCAAGTAAGAGTTAAAATGAACAACATAAAGAGACATGCTTAGAGGATATCACAGAGACCAGTTCTGAAAATTTCTGCTTACATGCCCCAAGCTGTATGTCATCTACCTTTCAGAGAGGGAGCAACTCAAACCATTTCATTTTTCCTGTCTAGTTGGTTCCTGCTGAACTGTCCTTGGATAAACCATGTGGCGTCCATGTGAAAAGCATCCGTCGCATAGGATTTGGACAAAGTTCAATGGATTGATTTGACAACCATATGGTCTTCTTCATCCACATGAACTTTGAAGAAGTCTGCTGATTTCCTTCCAGGCCTAGGAGTAGAGAGAGCGAAGAAGGGAATTTTTCTTGAAACTTGTTGGTGTTGTTTCTGAGTATGCCAAAAATAAAAGCAAGAGATTCTGTAGATTCACGAACCATTGCCATCTCCTCAGCTTTTCTGAATGCATCACTACACACAGTGTCTGTCACTGCACCAGTATAAATTTGAAGATCATTGCTCACAACATTTTATCCCTTGCGTATAAGATTGTCATTTCACTTATCTAGGGCTTCTAAACACAAGAATTTCTATGTGCACAGTAGAGTTGAAACAGATTCTTTTCCTAAGGGTAAGCATCTCACACCCTTCCAACCCTGTTCGCCTTCCAATCTCACACACTAAAATTCCTGCTTTATGTTAAATGTGCTGAACTAGTCAGTGGATTAATTAGCTAATAGCAAGCAGGAGGTATAACTACTGATTTGTACTTGCCTTTCCAACAGTGGGCACTTTTTTGTCATTTCTTTCTCTTCTTGCTAACAGTCCTCCAAGAATTTGTTATAGTTAATATCTCTTCAACAGCTCTTATTCCTCATTCAAAGCTTAGTGAACTGGTTGAAAGGCTCAAGGAGAACTGGTAGGCAGAGAGACTACAAGACTGTATGAAACTATGAAAAGTTTCAAAGCAGGGTAGTCAGATAGGAGAAAAGTTACTAGTGCAGTTTTGGAATAGAACAAAGAAAGAAGTGTGATCAGAAAGAAAGGAAGCAGTCTGATTTAAGAATAAATCACAACATTTGAAACAAACATGCTAAGGTGATTGGAACCAAAGCGTAGATCCACTTCAGCTTTTGTATCAATAGCTTTATCTGAGCTTTGCAAAACAGCTTGTCTGAGAATCACAGAACCTTAGAGGCTGGAAGGCACCTCCAGAGATCAATGAGTTCAACCTCCCCACAGGATCACCTAGGGTAGTTCACACAGGAATGCATCCAGGCAGGTTTTGAAAGTCTCCAGAGAAGGAGACTCCACAACCTCTCTTAAGAAGCTTAAATCTAAAAATATATACAGAAAGGAAGTTTGTTATTTTGTAAAGCAGATTTTCTGGGTTTTGGAACCTTTGGTTACATGTTTCTCGCTCCACTCTTTTTTGCCAGCAGTTTTTCTTGTCTATGTTTTATTGCCAGTTACCTGCAGAAACTTCTCTTAAAAAAAAAAAAATCTCTTTTCATAAAACAGCTTAGTAAGCAAATGTCAGTTTACATTGCTTATTTATAAAGACTGAATTTTGCTAACTGCCCTTGTATTGCTGTTCTGTTATCTCACTGTGATGGGTCACCTCAGAACATAATGCAGATTAACTTTATGCCATATTGATTTCATGTGTAGCCCTAGAATCTTTCTGAGAGATTACAAACATTGGAAATATGCTTGATAAAGATGAATGAACTCATACTAAGACTGTTGTAGCAGCAGTGTTATTTTAGCTGGGAGGTTAGTAGTAATAATAATATTTGAGCCATAGCACTGTCTTTCTAGCCAGAATGGTATAAGACAATAAGCAAGCCAGAACTTGTCAAAAGAGAGCGTATCTTTTATTAGATCTGAAGACAGGCTTGTATGCATCAAAGCTTGTCTGTTTTTACTAGACATATCAATTGCTCTATTGAAACAATATATATGTAGATCCTTTATCATCCAGAGGCAGTCTGCTTTTTCTCAGCATACTAACTCTTTTCTATCCATTTTTTTTAATCCCATTATTTAAGTAAATATCATTCAGGATCTAAATTTATGGAAATAGCATCAAGGTATAAAAGCAGAAGTTGATGCTATAAACAAAATTTTATTTCTGTGTTTTGTCTATTTCAGTATTAAGCAAAACACACTTTAAAAGTCCAGTTGACTTGTCACTGATGTCTTTTGCACAGCTCTCTGTTATAAATTGAGACCAAATGGACCAACAAATTACTTTTCTTTTTTAAATCTTAACTGCTAGAATTCTGTAGTTGTCCTGCTTTTAAACTTATTACCAGTTATTTCCTGAGTTAAAATTAGACTCAGATTTCAGATTGTAATGTCTTTTTAATTGTTTGCCTTTCCTTCTGTTTGTACTTGTACATGCACATGTAATAGTGTGTTTAGACCTACAACTATGGTTTTAAATCCTTAAAATTAAGTTGCATTACAACATTAACAATACAAAACAAAATATAAATTACTAAATCAATGTATTTTAACTTCCCAGAGAATCCTTCATTTTGTGAAATGACAAAAAAAATAATTTGTTCTGGGTTGTTTGGTTTGTTTGTAATTTTCTTTTTCTGAACAGGATTTCTAGTAAATTAATCAAAATGCCAACAGTTCTTAAGGATTTTAATTTGTGACCATACATCACTACAAAAGACTAATTCCTTACTCTTAGGTGGAGAGTCCAACTGAAGTCCATGGATTAATGCCATTAGTAGTATTCATTTCACTGAGCAATAGTAGACTTTGAAGTTTTCCTTGAACCCTAATTCAAGGAATGTTACAAGTATTAAAAACATATGGCTGAGAGACTAGCCGATTGCAGTTCAGTACAGATCTAGCCTCTACTTGGTGAGATAAATCCATCATAAGTCTGTCTCTATTTCAAAGGACAGTGAGGCTCCTAACATGTTTAACAACAGTCGTTTCAGCTGGACGTGTCTCACCAGGTTGTAACTACCTACAAATGGGTCACCTTGTCAGATGTGGCTGCCTGGTGTCCCTAGGCAGTTACAGGGGAAGGCAGGTACTCCCTGAGTACAACTTACCCCACTCCACTGTCCTCTGGGGCTGCTTTCCTTCCTCCCACAGCAGCAGAGAAAGCTTGAATGGCTAAATAACTTTCAGCCTGCCAGTGTTAAGTGGTCTGAAATTTGGGTTCTCAACGAGGGGAAGTCTCTGCCCGGAAGAAAGTTTTACAGCTATAAGCAAGCTGACCAAGGAGCCACTAACAAGCAACTGCTTGTGGTCAGGGACAGGAGGAACCCTGCAACACACATTTCCCTTATCACACAGACTGCAAGAGTATTACAAACTTACCAGGCCAGAGGAAGAGAAATGTGCTGTTCACAGCATCTGAAGTAGTCAGACAGCAGATACAATGAGTAATTCATGTAGTGGAGTAGATGACAACTAATTATCTGTTTTACCAGACATAGATAAGGTGCCAAGGCAGCTAATGGGAGAGAAAGGGTGAAAAAAGAGATATGATAAGGAGAGTCTGAGCAGATACATTCCTTTCCAGAGAACAGTTTCTTTAATTTATCCTAAACAATGAGATACACTCTCCAAATATTACCTAAATAGTACTTGAGAATACTCATTCTAATAGCAAACAGCTGTTTCATTCAACTGTGTTTGTGGATTTGGGGTAGTCTTCTTGGACATTTGTATGATTTGAGTTTTAGTCAGCTGCTCAGGAAATGGCTGATCTTATGAGTGTCTCAACTGCACGTGGAGATATTCACTGTTTGACTTCAGTCAAGCATTATTCTTAATTTCCTTCCTTCAAAATCTTAGTTCATTGTGTCATGGAGTGGAAATTACCAAATTACTTTTGTTTCATATGTAGATTGAAAACTAGGGGTCCAAATTTTATTCAGGAGCCACACAAATTTATTGTCTGAAGAACTGTTTTCAAATTGTTAACTGGACTCAGGTAATGCAGGGCACAATGCTGCACATGTTTTTCAGGTGTAGCATCTTGCAGTTGACTTCAGGGTGCTGAATTTAGCTAATAATGGTGCTTTCAAGAGTCAATACATGACAGACTAGCTCAGTCTCACACATATGAAGAATTAATCAAGATTATAGTTGATTTGTTTTTCTATTTCCATATGTGGCTGATGCCTTTTTTTTTTTTTGTTCACTTTTAATGGCGAGCAAAGGTGATCCTCAAAAGCCATAGAAATGCCCTCAATGACAAAATTTAGCATCAGGCATTTGAAGTCATAGTAATACTTCTTACTCTCTGGGGTAATTACCTGATTAATTCAAAACTATCCAGAAAAGAGTTTCTCAAAATCTGATTGTTAATTTTCTGGAAGGAATATTGTTCTCTAGCTCTATAATTTTCTAGTTAAAGACTAAAAAGTTAGCTCAGAAATTGAGGATTACTGTTGTAACACTATCAAATTTAACTTGGTGAACATTTACAGACTTCAAGTTGCCTTCAGATGATACAGAGAAACAGAAACAGAAATGACAGGAAATGCATTGTTGGCTTTCTCATTTTTCATGTATTCATGAATGGCCACCTACATTTCTTATTCATAATATTCACAATATTGATAATATTGGCTGGATACAAACAATATAAATTAAGAATGATTTGCCTATTTTCAATAAATATTGCTTGGTTTCTCTCATCTCATGTTCCATTTTGGTATGCTGAATTTGGACCGTGCTTAGAAAGCTTTCTTATGCTTGCTAAATCACTCATTTCTTTTTTGGATTAAAGAAAAATGCAAGTTAAAAGTTTCAGCTTTTATAAGGCTTAAGCTTAATAAACATTACAATTAACTATAGTACACCAGCATGGCATAAACTCTGTAGATGTAGTACACCAGCATATTTTCTGCTGGTGGAAGCTTTTCTCATTAAAACCTACTGTGGAATAAAGAGACAAAAAGTTACCGTCAGGGGTTAGGGCTGAGCTGGCCACTAAATGAGTGGCAGATGCTCTCTACCAGTCCCTCTCCTTCCCCGAAGGGAAGAGAAAGGAAATAAAGGAGACTTATGAATTAGAAAACTAAATCTATTTTAATGAAAATAATAACAATAAAATGTATACAAGTATATAGAAAACCAACACTTGAACCAATCTCTGGTCCTGATGACAATTAGTCACTGTCATCACTGATGCTGCGGCAGAAGTCCCAGACTGGACTTAGTGCCAGACAGGATCCAAACTCAGGAACTGCATTTTGGAGCTGGATTCAGGAACTCCTGGATTCAGATTGATCAGACAAAGAACAGAGACCTCCTCAGATGCCAGCCATAGAAGAAGAGACTTGAAAAGAAACTGACCCTTGTGGTCTCTCAGCTTTACAGAATCACAGAATGTTAGGGGCTGAAAAGGCCCTTGAAAGCTCATCCAGCCCAACTTCCCTGCCACAGCAGGATCACCTATACCAGATCACACAGGAACGCGTCCAGGTGGGTTTTGACTATCTCCAGAGAGGGAGACTCCACAGCCCCCTGGGCAGCCTGTTCCAGTGTTCTGTCACCCTCACAGGGAAACAAATATTTCCTCATGTTTCCATGGAACTTCCTATGCCTTAGGTTCCACCCATTGCCCCTTGTCCTGTCATTTGGCATCACCAAGATTTATGAAGGATATGATGTATTATATGGAATGGAATACCTTGTTGGCCCTGTCCACTCCTCTCTCACCTCCCAATGTGGTGCACAGGATTTTGCAGTGACCTTGGTCTGCATACCAGTCCTCGGTACTAACTAGAAACACTGAGCATTATCACTACTAGAAACAGACACTCTCTGCAAAAACATGAAGTTAACTTCAGAAAGTACAGTTACTTAGAAGAGACCAAGCTGAAAAATAAAATCACTGAACAGAACTTGTTCTGTTCTAACTCCAACTAGGACAGTTACTTACCAATGAGTGCATTACTCATCTTCTATGAATGTGAAAATTTTTGTCCAAATGTCTTGTAAACTAAGGAAAAGCAGTGTTATTTCTGTCTAAGCAAGCACTAGTCATTCACTTAGGAAACTACTGTGCATTAATAGGGAAATATTATTTAAAAGAAACAGAAAGCAAGAGTGTATGATGAGGCTTGCAGCTTGTCACAAAAGACTTACTGCTTGATCAGCTCACCCAAGATGTGAAAAATTTCAAAGACAGTAAGCAAATTCTCCTTCCAGATTCTCATCACTCTAAGTAGCTCTGGCTTGACATTCCTTCCTTGTAAACAGAGAAATTTATTTGACTTCATAGGTACCCCTAGCACTGCAAGATGAAATAATCTATACATTCTGTTATTTAGTACAGTAAAAAGTGGGTGATGTATTTAACATGGCCAAATTGTAGTTCAAAGTTCTATCCCATGGTAATCAAACAATGAGTTATCAGTATCAGTTTTATTAGGAGTATTAAACAAACATTATAAAGAGTGTAATGCAATGGTACAACTGCAGAGCTGTTCACACAGCAGGAAATGTGACAAGAAAATACACAGCCTTAAGTCATTCCCTGTCGTATAGGTGTACGTAGCGGATCGTTAGGTTATTACTGTGCATGCTTAACTGTAAGCCAAGCAATAATTATAAAGCCTGGCTTTCCTAGCACCTTCACAATACAGATACATAGATGATGGAACATCAGGTAAAGACAAGCAACTATTTTACTGCAGCTGTGAGGCTTGTAGTAGGAAGAAGCATTTTTTTTAACATGCCAAATGTCAAAATTGAAGAACTCAGACAAGCTTTCAGACAGACAAAGCCATTTTGTCATGACTGAAACAAAAGCAACAGATCTCAAAGATCTGGAAGTTGGGCTGGGTTGTCTTTAAAAGTCTCTTCCAATCCAAAATATTCCGTGATTCTGAGTATGTAAGATACATACAAACTGAGAATAATTGCTCAGAGTTTAGCCTGAGCAATGATTGGTGATGGCTTGCATCCATTGCGTGAGGGAGCTGGGATTGTTTAGCCTGGAAAAGAAGAGGCTCAGGGGTGACGTCATTGCTGTTTGCAACTACCTGAAAAAAAGGTTGTAGCCAGGTGTGGGCTGGTCTCTTCTCCCAGGCAACCAGCAACAAAATGAGCGGACACACTCTCAAGTGTGTCCAGGGGAAGTGTAGGCTGAATATTAGGAGGAAGTTCTTCACAGAAAGAGTGATTGGTATTGGAATGGGCTGCCCAGAGAGGTGGTGGAGTCATAGTCCCTAGAGGTGTTCAAGAAAAGACTGGATGGGGAACTTAGTGCCATGGTCTAGTTGATTGGATAGGGCTGGGTGATAGGTTGGACTGGATGATCTTGGAGGTCTCTTCCAACATGGTTGATTCTATGATTCCACAATTCTAAGATTCTATGATTCTACGATTCTATGGTTCTAAGATTCTATGGTTCTATGATCCTATGGTTCTATGATCCAGGTCTGCTGCAGGCTTCCTCTTGCTCAGCCAGCAATCAGGGAGGGTGGCAGGTTTTTCAGAAATGAAGCAATGGGAGGTTGGTGGTGGGGAGAGGTGAGCATGGTGAGGATGGTGATGGTGAGGACCAAGAGGCACATTTGCAGTCCTGGGCTCTGCTGTCCTGGGCATATCTTAGTCCACTCTGGAGCTCTTCTTTCTGGAGCCAACAACTAGCTTCCTTTCAAGACAGATACTCTGTAGGGCTCAGAGTAAATTGTTTTAGGAGTTACTCACTCTGGCAGTGGGAGTGAGACCTGACTGAACCCCTGCAGCTCCACATAACGTTCCACTTGTATCCAAGGAGACCTTAACCCAGGGTGCACAGCAGGTACTTTTGGTGTGATTTTAAAAAAGCATTGCTGTGAGTGTTCTCTTATTATCTGAGAATCATGTGGTGGGGAGTTGGGCATGCTGAAGGGTGCTGTCCTTCAGGGCAGGCACAGGGCACCACCAGGCCCGCTGCTCAGCAAGCAGTCCCTGATGGGATCCCTTTAAGGAAGGATGTATAGACCACAGGACTGCCTGCCTGAAGTTATGTCAGCAAGAGTGAGGATCTAAGGCTGAAGGACACATAGAGCAAATCCAATTACATTAATTTACTTGTTATTGTACAAAATGCACACCAAAACAAGCAAACAACTGCTTATTACTTCTGCATGCTGAGGTAGGGCTATCAATCTCCCACTATTCTAATTTGAAAGTGGATGGACATCAGAAAGATCCCAGAAGTTTGTCTTAACAGATAGGATATGGCTGGAAAAGGGAAATTTTGCTGTTATGAAAATATAAGCATGTTTAATATTTTATGACATGTTAGGAGTGCCTTCCAGCTAAAAAAAAAAAAAAAAGAAAAAAACTTAAATGG
>VWZE01013301.1:641313-676211 GCA_013396675.1 Eubucco bourcierii
AAAAAAAAAAAAAAAGAAACAAACTTAAATGGTCCTCAGCAAATGTACAACAAACAGATCATTAAAGCCAAAATCAAACAATAATTAAAACAATCGCACACTACATTCATTAATTGCCTCTAGGGTGGCTGTTGTATAGATGTAGCAGTTTATTATCCTTTACTTAAATGCCAATTTAAAATGAAATATAGGGAAAGGCAACAAAATAAAGAAAAAAATATTAGAAAATAAAGGGTTCACTTCTTTCTACTGTGTTAACAAGGAGGGTACTGTATCAAGAGACTGACTAAGACTTAAAAAATAAAGTTTCTGAGAGTCTCTGCTAAGGTAATTCATCCCTCAAAGCCCGTGGGAAGATTATTTGGCCACGGGTATCACCGGTACACTCATATTTCCATATCCTATCTGTAAGGAGCTGGTTTGACTATGGAGCTTTTGCAGAAACTGAAATGTGGTTTGGAGATGCCAGAGTAACTCTTTGGTCTGCAGCCGTATTTTCACTGGGTTTTCCTGCCTGTGGTGTCTCTTAGGCTTGGGCTGTCTAGATAATGAAGAGTTGATGACATAAGGAATACATCATGTAAGTAATGTTGGTGGTATTTTTCCTCTTTTACATATAAACTAAAACCCATATTATCAGATGACAAGTGATGAATGGTTCCTGATGACTGCTGTCAATCTCATGCAATTTAAAGCAGTGATAAAAACAGTGGGATGGTGTTGCTTTATGGCATTCAGCTTTGTTTTAGAATCACAGAATTGTTTTGCTTGCAAGAGATCTGTAAGTTCATCAAGTCCAATCAACACTGGTAGGTCACTGCTAAACCATGTCCCTGAGCACCACTTAAATCATAGAATCATAGAATGTTTTAGGTTGGAAGGGACATCAAAGATCATGTAGTTCCAACCCCCCGCCATAGGCAGGGACACCTCCCACTAGAACAGACCGTTCAAGGCCTCTTCCAACCTGGCCTTGAACACCTCCAGGGAGGGAGCAGCCACAACCTCCCTGGGCAACCTGTTCCAGTGCCTCACCACCCTCACTGTAAAGAACTTCCTCCTAACATCTAGTTTAAATCTCCCCTCTTCCAGTTTAAACCCATTACTCCTTGTCCTGTCATTACAAGACCTTGTAAATTAAGATGGATAATTTCAGACTTATGTTCTGACATCCTATAGTAGGTTTGAGCTGAGCTGGAGTTAATTCTCCTCAAAACATCTTTCTAATGCAGTGTTTTGCAGTGGTGTAGCTGAGTGTTGACGACGCACCAGTGTTTTGGCTACTGCTGAGCTGAGCAACCAGGCTGGGGTTTCTTCCAACATCTCTCCGCCCCAAGGTGCTGAGAGGATACAGCCAAACCAGCTGACTGAGAATGGCCAAAGGGATATTCCATGCCATATGACATCAGCGCAGATGTAAGAAAGAAAGGAAAGAAGGAAGTTTGGGAAGATACATCCATGGTGTCTGTTCTCCAAAAATAACCACCGAACGCATAGAGCCCTGCTTCCCGAGACTGAACATTGGTGGGAATTTGTCCCTCAGCCAGGGCCAAACCACCACAGATCCTAATTCTTAAAACTGACCTCTTTTAAATACAAAATTTAAATACAAAATACAAACACTGTGATTCTGAAGACATGTCTTATTTGGTGGTCCTACTGAATCACTGCAGTGAATATTTAGTCAATTAAGGCTCTTGAGATAAAATTAGGCACAGAGAGGCACACTCTGGCTACAAAACCAAAATCAGGCATATTTAAAAGTTTAATGGTGCTTTAAGGGATTAAGAATGGTTGTTGTCTGCTCCTTTACTGGTTTGGGTTTTTTTTGTTCCATGGGGAGGCTGGATGGTTTAGAAATCTGTGTAGAAAGCTTTGCACTGCAACAATGACTGAGGTAAGTTACTGGCTCTTCAGGAATTCTTCTCAACTCCTCCAGTCTCTCATGGCCTGCAGATGTGACTTCTTGGATACAATCCTAAAGATGAATGTCTAAGTTCACCATTAGGATCACACTTCCCATCACGCTTACCAACCAAGTCCAGAATACACCTGGGAACATCCTCTACATAATAATTGGAAAAGGTTGTTACAAACTTAGTTCTAGAGGGGTTAATTTTTATTCACTGATACATAAAATTAGTGAATATCTTAAATGTTCATAGATAAGCACTTAAACACATTGGTTGGCTTCACTGAATAATTTTATTAGTGATGGGGTTTTTTGTTTTTTTTTTCATATTAAAAAGTGGTTTTGTTTGGTTTGGGTTTGAGGATTTTTGTGGGGTTTTTGTTGCTGTTATTGGGGTTTTGTTGGAGGTTTTTGTTTGGTTTGATTTTTGGTTTTGGGTGTTTTTTCAGTAATAGCAGTCCTTGTAGCATGTGTTAGAAATGGGGTGACAAGGTAGAATAGGAACCAGCAATTCTCAGCTTCTGCATGTAGTGAAACAACTTCCAACAAGTGTCTCCTTTTACCCTAGTTTTGTCTGCTTACAAAGACCTTTACTTGTCAAGAATTCTAGATATCTATTCTTCAAGTGGAAAGAATAGCTGGACTCCAACCTCCCACAGGGCGGGCTGAGAATTAAAAAGATCTAGAGAACCTAAGAATGGCTTTAGCTCCTGCAGCAGCTGAACGTGGATTTATAATAACAGCACAAATGAACAAGCCACAACCCTCAGTGAAAATCTGTCATGATACCACAGTACCTGCAATCTAAAAATCAGCTTTTTCAGGCTGCCTTCCACACTTTATAAATGCTTTTGATGTACAGATGGTTTCTGGCATAGCTCTTGATAATTCTTGACAAATATTTTTTACACTGTAATCTCCTGTTATGAATATGAATTAAATGTGTGTCCTAGAAGCTTTCTCTTCTGTGCAGTGTATAGCAGTACGGGTAGAGGCTGTCTCAAATGAGCTGCAAAATTGTTAGCAGTTGTATGCCACAGGTAGGTTTGCACCTGGCTGCCTCAAGTCTGTCAACTTCCTTGTGTGCTCAGGTACTGTTGATGATGGGGACTTTTATAAATCCACACAGTAACGAGTAGTGCCAGTGCCAAAGTCCCCAGGATGAAGAGTAACAACTTCTTTACTGTTTATTCTTCATTATAAGAAATAATGGCTACTTGGGAGATATTGGTCAGTACTTCTAAGGCCGTTTCAGCCACAGGATGGAAGAGCAAATCACAGAACTGCAAACCAAACTTTCCTACCCAGGGTACTGTGGAAACCAATACCCCAACACAACTCATCCTTGCAAGGACATCTCACCATCCAATTCTTTCTACATGTTCTTCCCCTCCTCCAGTCCCACTGGCTTCTTTTAGCACTTGCCCTTTTCTTTTCTGACCTTTAATGACACAATTGCATCTCTCATGCCATTCATCATAACTTTATCTCCCTTCCACCCTTCTCCTTCCACTATGTGTGGTTCACTGTGGGGATCCCTTTTTTCCTTTTGTTTTCCCTTTCTGCACTCCAGCTGCCCTGGACCTTTAAGTGTCTCATGCCCTTCTGGCCCTCTTTCCAAGTGAGGGCCTTTGCTGAAAAACTGCTTGAAAGAACAATGGATAATAGCTGTTCTGACTCCTGCCTTATAGCATGCTTTAAAAATATTCTTAGGACTGAGGCATTTAAAACATACTTATTGTACGTAGCTGGGAGTATGTCTAACCCTATTACATGTTCATACTTTGTCTTCTGTTATTTTAGGTTGACAAGGGCAAAATTTCCATTTATCCACATTATATCATCCCATATGTTCTCTGCCTGGTCTAGCTGCAGTCTCTCCCTAGGCATGTGTACATACAGCTAGAAGTTGTGGGAACAGACTCCTACTGTCCACCTCAGGGATGAGAGAGATGAAGCTGTGACCTGAATGACTGCATGCAGGATTCAGTGAGTTCCCAGTCTCATGCCTCCCATTCGACTCTCATATTCCAGGGACTCTCCAGCTGTCTGTGTTTACTTCTTCTTTCCCTGTGGCATCTTCTTACAGTTTCTGTTCCTCTTTTGCACGTCAGTGAGGATGTTATCTGCTGCCCTCTCATTTTCTTTTCTGTTGCACTGAGCATGCCTAGGCCCCTTCACAGCTCTTGTCCTGCTGAGTCTATAAAAGATGGTGTATTTGTTGCTTCTCCTTATTTACACCACCCCTAATAACAACAACAACAACAACATCCTTTCCTTCCCAGTCTTGTTCCTCTGTGCAATTTTCATCTTATTTTTAGTAGAAGTGTGCCTGTCATTTGTGAGATTGGCTGTGCACAAACTATAAGTGTAAGTTTAGTAAAAAGACATCTGCAAATGTCCACCGTGATTTTGGTTTTTTTAACGTGAAGTTGGCTGCCCACAGCACAGCTTTTGGGTGGTACCTAGGAAGGCTTTAATTTCAAGGTTAGATTTCTAGTCCTTTTCCCAGGTAAGACACTAAGAACAAATACTTCATTATGTTTCTGGAGAGGAAAGAAGAGGCTTCTCAGACTGATGTGTAGTCCCAGACATCCCATTTAAAAAGGATTTTTCAGAGCCAGATGAAAGCATGATAAATTGGTGAGGGGAAGGGTCAGTCACTTGCAGGGGAAAAAAAAAAACTGACAGATTTTGCCCTCCTGGCTACTTTCATGGACTGACTGACATTCCTGCTGCATGACAGATGTGTGAGCATCACCTTCAGAAGCTGGGAGGTGAAACAGCAAGAATGCAGGAGAAATTAGATTAAACCAAGAAGTGTGATTGAGTGAGTTAAGAAATAAACTCTCCCTTTATGGAAGTATCTAGGTTAGTAATAGATATCTGTAAGCAAGTGGTAGTGAGGGAACCAAAGGCACTACAACAGACAGGAAACGTCAGGTATGCTGAAAGGAGACAGGACAGCAAGACATGATATGTGTGCTCCGTAAAAAATACTTGTGTAAGACATTGCTTTTCTTTAAAGGCTTATATGATCTCTTACAATCCTTCGACATAGCTGTTAACTGAATCCTCATTGAACAAGTCTCCATACTTTTGATTTTGTCCTCTTTCTACCTTTTCTGGACTGTGTGATGCTTTGGTGTTTGAGGAGAGCAGCCCAGGCTATGACTTCTGCTGTGCAGTACTGCTAATCAACATGTTTAATCTGCTACCAGTGTGGACATGGTAGACATGGCAGACATGGCACTAAAATGGTGAACAACTCTGGCAGTGGTGGCAAAAAATGGGGCTCCTGGGTCTTTCTTCCATGCAGCCTTGAAAGTCCCTGCATGGTCTCCTGACCAGCTACCTGCATGTGCTTGACAGACTGTAGGTGAGTCACGGGGAACAGTCACCAGGGTTAAAGACCATACATAGTAAAATAAAGTATCTCATCTCCCCAGAAGTAAAAGCTAAGGAAAGGTGTATGATAGACAGAGCTGTGCTGGAGAAGGTTCAGATGCATTTGAGTTTATTCTATTTTCACAGCACATAATGGCTTAGTGGGAAGGCAGGTTGCCTCCCATACACAGTCATCATTAAAGCAAAGCTTGCAAATTCAGCCTCAAGTTCATCTTTACACAAGGCAGGACAGGAGCTTTTTTTGCTAACTAAAGTCAGCTGTCTTACAAATCATTGTCTCACCCCTTCTCTGACTCCTCTATATTGAGAAAGACAGAGCTGTGCACATCCAGAGAAGGCTAGGAAAGAACAGAGGTCAATCATTAGTCTTTCTAGATCCCTTAATGCTAGGCCCTCTAGAATCTGTCAGGATAGTCCCTCCTGAGTAGCCTTTCTCCAAGAAGTCATAGGAAAGCTTTAGGTATGGACGGCAAAGGGCTACAGATGTGTGTGCAAGCACTCCAACCTATGCCTACGCTGCAAGTTGAACTAACAGATCCTTCAGGTTGCAAATTCAGATGCTCAAGGGTTTGGAAATGTCAGAATGGTGGTTGCTCTTGGCAAGGCAAGACTTGAAAAGTGTCATCAGTTTTGTGTATGTCCTTCCTGAGAGGCTCATCTCTTTGTAGCAGGTCCAGTGTGTGATGTTCTGTGTGGCTCTGACTAACTCGAGTCATGTACATGCAGAAGACTTGTAAAAGATCTTAAGCCTGTCAGGTCTGTGGATGTGATTTCTTACAGAAAGCAAAAAAGATACTTCTGCTATGTTCTCAGCTGCTGGTTGCCAATCATCTCTAGAAATGTTTAAGCAACATAAATTTAGAGAGGGAAATTGTTAATGTCAGAATCAGTATTTTGAAAACGGCTGAGCTGCTTGCAGGGTTTTTGTTTGGTTTTGTCAGGGCTGCTTTTGCTTTGAAAGTGGACTGCTCTTTATCTGGAATAAAACTGTCAAATGTTTACCTAAGTCATAGGCAACTGAAAATTAAGTTATAACAGACAGTTTTAGACAATTGTAATGCAAATATTTATGCTTCTTGGCATATATCTTCAAATATATTTATTTACACCATAAGCAAAATGAATCAAAGAGGCTACTGGAAAAAAAGCTTGTCAAAATGCAAGTAGCCCACGAGATCTGCAGCAAGCTACATCAGCAGAACAACTGAAGGTTTTCTTAAACTCATTGGCAATTGGCCCTGAAATAAGAAACTGCAATCAATAGATTTTAGCAGTTTACACACCACGACAGAAAAATAAACAAAGCCTTGCATGGCTATGTGCTCAATTTCCTTGTTTACTGCAAGGCTGTATCTTGAACAGTCACATTTCAGCTCTAATTTTAGGCAACATTTATGGAGAGGAACTGGGGTACCCATAGCTCCTATGAGCTGTGCATTGCCCAGAGAGACCTCAGAGAGCAGATGATTCCTTGTTTGCTCTTCCAAAGAGGGTAGCTCTGAGCCTCTTCTTTCCTGCCACTCCTTCTGAGAAAGGCAAAAGAGGATGTTTCTTCCTCGCACCACTCGGGATATGGCAGGGGGGATCCTTGCTAGTAGGCAGCACTGCCAGCACTAACTCCATGCCACACAACCCTATAAACAGTCTGCTGATGAAGCAGAAACTGCATTTTGCAAAATAATCCCAAAGTTCAATCATTATGGAGGTAGTGTACATAAGAAGGAAATCGAACTCCTCTCTAGAGGAGTGATATATTTGCTTATTGTTTCAGAAGCTACATCGTGTGAAAATGGGGTCTATAAAGTGTTGCAGCAGTTTGTTGTGCAGTTCAGAAGATAAATCTGACTTTTACTAAATATAGGTGTACTGGAAGAAATCATCCCTTGGTGCAAGACTTAAAACTGAGTTTAAAATTAAAAAGTTGATGTGATTATACTGTAAAACCCAGTCATACTGAAAATAAAAGCAAACCCCATGAATCCTTCAAGTGACACTAATCTCAGGAAAAATCTGCTTTGCTATCATGTGCAAGCATTTCATAAGCAGGAGAACTTAGTGCTCAGGAAGCACACAGTTTACTTAAACTTCCCCTGCAGCAGCTGTAGATAGATTTGAAACCTCCCCACATTCCCTCAGGGGCTCTTGGGTGAGGGCGATGATTTTGGTTCAGGACCTCAGGGGATGTGCACTCTTCACCCTGTTAAGAGAGGCAATCTGACTGCTGGGACTTTTATACGGCACAGCTAAGACAAATAAATCAATGTAACAAATGCTGCTTTTCCCATTTCCCCTAAATATGTTCACAGATGTCTGTGGCAGCCCTTACAGAGGTCAGGCAAAGCAGCTGTCACCATCGTAATTTCCTATTTTCCATTACACTTGACAAAAAGGTGGAGATTTCTTCTCTTGGAAAGACCAATAGCTGACCTCTAGTAAAATTTATTGAATGGTGTCCATTTGGACATTTGGAGTGTAAAAACTGGCAAAGTTGGTTAATTTCAGCTGCTATAGACTGAGAGCAATCTCTCCCATGCCACGCTGTCCCTGAGCTGCCTAAAGGCAGCCAAAAGGCCTCTCGCCGAAGACGAAACATATTTTACCATCTACATTTGGGCAGATGACTCTCACTCTTTATCCCTTATACCCTTTAAAAATTCTGATAATTAAGATAAATTACAGTTTATCCCTTATACCCTTTTAAAATCTTGATAATTACAATAAATTACAGTTAGATACATTTGTAGATGTTTCAGCTTGGACAAGACTCTGAGTTTTTCGGGGTTTATTCTGTTTGAAATAGTAACATATTTCTGTTTGCATCTCTTATTCTACACTGAGTAAATGTAAGATGGATGTCCATTAAATTTTGGGAACCACCTGATGGACAAAATTCAATGACTACAGAGCTGCATTTGTTAAATTACTTTTGCATTGTGGTTAATAATTTAATGTGAATTCCTGGTAATTTTGAAATCACTGACAGCATTAGTGGCTTTAGTTGGGCTAGGACATCAATGCAGATGTATGCCAGATACAGGAAGGAAAAGACCCTCACAATTTTAGACTACATGTTAGGAGGAAGTTCTTTACAGTGAGGGTGGTGAGGCACTGGAACATGTTGCCCAGGGAGGCTGTGGATGCTCCCTCCCTGGAGGTGTTCAAGGCCAGGTTGGACTAGGCCTTGAGTGACCTGTACTAGTGGGAGGTTGGAACTAGATGATCCTTGAGGTCCCTTCCAACCTTACCATTCTATGATTCTATGATTCTGTAACTACACAAAACAATTACTACTAGAAAAAGGCTATCAACTGCAACAAACATAGTATGCTATATGTAGAGGCAATATCTGCAAAAAAGTATGAGCAGCTTCTAGCTGTTTTTATACCTATTTAGTTACAACAACATCTTGATGACTTGTATAGAGTCACAGCCACCTTTTCCCTTTCTTGTAAGTGTTGTAGTTCAGAAGGTCTCTACTTTTCTTCCTGACTAGCCAAAGGCATGTGTATTCTAATCTCATCCAAAAAGAAGATTGTACCAATTTATCTCAATCTTTTCTAAATTGAAGTAGTTAAACTGGTAAGTGCATGTCTGTGTGCAGCTGATGGTGTTCATCTACCCTTCTCTTTCGATTAATCTCTCTGGCAGTTAGTTGCAGCACGTCCTGCCTACCAGCCTGTCCTTGTGTGGGCTTCAGAGAAGTTCAAAGACTGTAACTAGAAAAGGACTGGGCTACAAACAAAGGAAAGCAAAACTGAAACTGGAGTCCCGATGTTTTGCTTTTTCCTCAGACCTCCTTTGCAGTACAACATCTCACTGGGCCACAAATTAGAAGTCTTGACAACAGGAACTATTTGAAGCCTGTTTGATTGGCTGCTTTTCCTAATGCTGTTTAAATACATTGCCCCTTCCTGAGCTGCAGTGCAGAAATCATTAACATATAGCTAATTCTAGCAACAAGTGATCTTTATAGGAGCTTAACAACCACCTTTAAACTTCTGCTGACAGTCACTCCCATCTTTCTTCTTAGGACCTGAACAACATTTAAGACAACAGGTGTTGGCACCCCCATCACACTAAATGTTTCTGCTCATCCTCAGCATCTTGTCCCTATCCCTGGGGTCCTTGTTTCTTTATGCTGTTGTAAATATTTGTGCAGTTGTTCAAGGAACTGATATAGCTGGGAGGGGGGGAAAAAAAGAAAGAAAGAAAAAAGGTTGCTTTCAATCATATCAGTCTCCTGAATGCTACTTTGCTGTGTGATTATAGAATCGATTTTGCTGGTGGAGAGGATGAGGTAATATGACTGAGTATGATGGGTGGAGGCAAAGGATGAGGAGGACATCTTTCAGTGTCTGTGTTGACTTGGAGTGTTTGTCAAACAGTGCAACATTTTATTTCACATGATAACTCCTCCTAAGGAAAATCCATGCACTTTGTCACGTTGACCAAGTGCATCTATTGGTATCTCACCCTGGGAGCTGAGCATGTTTCAGCCTGGGGCTGACTGTTACTGCTTTGGATACCATGTAGGAGTCCTGGTCACTAGGATTGAAACTCACAGTTAGCATCACAAATTCAGTGATAACAAATGGGCAGAAAGACTTTGTTGTGGCCTATCTCAAGGACACAAGGAAAACAAAAGCTTATTTGTGCTTACATGTGTCTGTAATTAAACCAGTAGCACACACAAGTCTTAATCCAATTGAAAGTTCTTTGATTACAGCATTTAAAAATGTGCCTTCATTACAAACTCAGTAGGCCCACTTAATTTGCAACTATAAACATTAATAAGTGATATAGGAAAATCAGGGGAGCCTGGAGGATTTGGGGATGGCAACTGCCACTAAACAGGATACAGATGTGCTGCTCAGGAGTGGAGTTTATTAGAAGCTGCTACCAGGCAACCTAAGGGAAACCTCCTGGGACAGGGGGCAGGATGTATCTCATGTCATTTTCTTCCAGAGGGAGGAGAGCCTTGTAAGGACCTTCCCACCACTGTCTGCTCTAAGCACAGTCAGAGCAGCCCCACAGGAACAAGACTGGGGCTATGGGCCTTTTTTCCTCAGGGATCACAGAGAACCAAGTGCTTGCAAATGACTCCCACAGCAAATGTGGTTACAAGCTTTTTCTGACTGTCTTTATCACATGCATAAACACACAAGAAATGAGTCTGTCTCATTTAGCAACAATAACAAGAAAAGCCCCAGCCCCTGGCTTTGTGTTGGTGCTCTTTGGATCAGAGAAGTTGCGATGGTCATGAAAATGAATGTGATAACAGAAGCATCTCTGGCTCTGTATGGTCTTTGTTCCCGTACCTGCCTTTCTGCTGGACCCTGATTTGAGGTCCTTAGGGTAGGACTTAGACTTAACTGAACTAAGATGTGTCTCTTGCTTGTTTTCTCACCAGCTACTTTGCTCTTCCATTACTGGATGCAGATACCAAAGTAACAGGGCAGGTGAAAGGTCCACAAACTGTTAACCCTTTCAAATGACACAAAATAATCAAATAAAATAACCCTTTTATAATACCAAGAATGACAAAGTGGTGACACAGAAACAGTTACTTAAAAAATATTATAGATTAATTGTAAATAAGTGTTAAGGGCACTCATTAAACCACACTCCATTTTGGTAGAAGAAAAGTCTGGTGATCTGTCTGTTCTGTGGCTCACCTGTTAGGTCTACTAAATTGCCTTCTCTAAGGCGAGTGGAACATGAGACGGTGGCCTAAGCAGGGTTGTAGGCATTCATCTCCTGTTGGTGCAAGCTCTGAAGTAGATACTGGGGTGCATTAAGAAGAGTGTGTCCAGCAGATCGAGGGAGGGTCTCCTCCACCTGTACTCTGCCCTGGTGAGACCTCATCTTGAGTACTGCATTCAGTTTTGGGGTCTGCAGTTTAAGAGGGGCAGGGATCTGCTGGAGAGAGTCCAGCAGAGGGCTACAAGGATGATTAGGGGACTGGAGCACTGCCTGATGAGGAGAGGATGAGGGACCTGCAGCTTTTTAGTCTGGAGAAGAGAAGACTAAGAGGGGATTTAATAAATGTTTATCAATATCTGAGGGATGGGTGTCAGGAGAGCAGGGACAGGCTCTGCTCACTTGCTTCCTGTGATAGGACAAAGAGCAATGCATGTAAGTTGCAGCACAGGAGGTTCCACATCAACACAAGGGGGAACTTCTCTACTGTAAGGGTCACAGAGCACTGGAACAGGCTCCCCAGAGAGGTTGTGGAGTCTCCTTCTCTGGAGACTTTTAAGGCCTGTCTGGATGTGTTTCTGTGTGGCCTGAGCTAGACTGTATGGTCCTGCTGTGGCAGAGGGGTGGGACTCCATGATCTCTTTGGGTCCCTTCCAACCCCTGACATCCTGTGATCCTGTGAAAAGGCAGCAGATAAGCACATGACAGTCTCAGGGTTTTGAACTCACAGAGTCACAGAATGTATCTGGTTGGAAGAGACCTCAAAGACCATCCAGTCCAACCCTCAACCCAGTACTGAAGGGCTGACACTAATCCATGTCCCTAAGCACCAGGTCCATACACTGCTTGAACACCCTCAGGGACAATGACTACACCACCACCCTGGGCAGTCCATTCCAATGTTTGATAGCCCTTTCAGCACAGAAATATTGTCTAATATCTAGCCTACACTCTACCTGTTGTTTCTGTCTTAGAGAAGAAGGCTTCCCATGCTTGGTAGGAGCTCATCTAGCACATTAAAGGCCAGCACTGGCCTTCTTCAGAGGAAATGTTCTCATGTTTTAGGAGTCTGGGAAGCAGAAGTCCAAGGTAAGCAATAAAGTTAACCGTAGTTGAACAAATTAGTTCCCATCACCTGAGGTAAGGTAACTTGTTCTCAGCATGCTTCAACTGAAAGGTGTTGTGCCTTGATAGAAAAACTCTCCCTGGAGCTTCGGTCAAGGCAGTCCCTGCCTTTTCCCATCCTTCTGTCTTCCACGGTGCCTTCCTGCCCTCCGCATCAGTGCTCCTTTGACATTAATGTGAGCCAGACCTGGGAGCCAAAATGGCAGAAAGAAAATCCCTTCTTCTGAAGGGTGAGTTTTAACTGACTCCTAGCAGCACTGGAGGAGCCTCAGCATCATTGAGAAGGAGGAGGAGGAGGAGGATTAGGAGGAGGAGGAGGAAGGGTGGGAACAGAAGCTGGGCACAGTAGAAGGGGAGCAGGACTGTCTTTTCAGCTGCACTGAGTTGTTAGACAAGGTTTGTTGTAATGTCAAACCACACCTTGAGTTACAGCATGCCACCCTTGAATCTGGCTATGTGAGTGTGTGGGAAGTGTTACTGGTAGCTACCTGACAGGTGGCAACATGGCCTTATGCGATTACTCCACTTTATTGTCATACTATTAGTGCAATTGCCTTTGCATTCAAGGCTAGAAGCATTACCCACAGCCTTAAATGAAGTGTTCCCATTACCAGATGAGTCCCATTAGCTGCAGGGCTATACTTGAAGAGCTTAGACCTCTGTGTGCAAGCCATCCTGCAGGTGGGCTATTGACAACTGCTAAACTGGAGTTACAAAAATCATAGAATCATAGAATCATAGAATGGTAAGGTTGGAAGGAACCTCAAGGATCATCTAGTTCCAACCCCCTGCCATAGGCAGGGACACCTCCCACTAGGACAGCTCACTCAAGGCCTCATCCAATCTGGCCTTGAACACATCCAGGGAGGGAGCATCCACAACCTCCCTGGGCAACCTGTTCCAGTGCCTCACCACCCTTACTGTAAAGAACTTCCTCCTAACATCCAGTCTAAATCTCCCCTCTGCCAGTTTAAGCCCATTGCCCCTTGTCCTGTCATTGCAGGACCTTGTAAATAATCCTTCCCCAGCCTTCCTGTAGGCTCCCTTCAGATACTGGAAGGCTACTATCAGGTCCCCTCGAAGCCTTCTCTTCTCCAGGCTGAAGAGCCCCAACTCTCTCAGCCTGTCCTCATAGCAGAGCTGCTCCAGCCCTCTGATCATCTTTGTGGCCCTCCTCTGGACCCGCTCCAACACTTCCATGTCCTTCCTGTGCTGAGGGTTCCAGAACTGCACACAGTACTCCAGGTGGGGTCTGACGAGAGCAGAGTAAAGGGGCAGAATCACCTCCCTTGCCCTGCTGGCCACGCTTCTCTTGATGCAGCCTAGGACTCGGTTGGCTGTCTGGGCTGCATGTGCACACTGCAGGCTCATGTTGAGCTTTTCATCAACCCAGACTCCAAGGTCCTTTTCCTCAGGGCTGCTCTCCAGCCATTCACCACCCAGCCTGTATTTGTGCTTGGGATTGTGCCTACCCAGGTGCAGGACCTTACACTTGGCCTTATTGAATTTCATGAGGTTGGCCTGGGCCCACCTCTCCAGCCTGTCCAGGTCCCTCTGGATGGCATCCCTGCCCTCTAGCAAGTCGACTGTGCCACACAGCTTGGTGTCATCTGCAAACTTGCTGAGGGTGCACTCCATTCCTCTGTCCATGTCACTGACAAAGATGTTAAACAGCACTGGTCCCAGCACTGACCCCTGAGGGACACCACTTGTCACTGGTCTCCAGGTGGACATTGTGCCGTTGATCACCACTCTCTGGGTTCGACCATCCAGCCAATTCCTTATCCAGCGAGTGGTCCATCCATCAAGTCCATGTTTTTCCAGTTTGGTGACCAGGATGTCATGTGGGACAGAGTCAAATGCTTTACTCAGGTCCAGGTAGATGACATCAGCTGCCCTCCCCTTGTCCACTGTCGCTGTGACTTCATCATAAAAAGCCACTAAATTTGTCAGGCAAGATCTGCCCTTGGTGAAGCCATGCTGGTTCCCACCAATCACCTCTGCTTTGTTTTCCATTTGCCTTAGCAGGACTTTCAGCAGGATCTGCTCCATGATCTTGCCAGGCACAGAGGTGAGGCTGACTGGTCTGTAGTTTCCAGGGTCATTCTTTTTACCCTTCTTGAAGATGGGTGTTATGTTTGCCCTCCTCCAGTCAGCAGGAACTTCACCAGTCTGCCATGACTTTTCAAATATGATGCACAGTGGTTTGGCAACTTCATCTGCCAGTTCCCTCAGGACCCGTGGGTGGATCTCATCAGGCACATAAATATAAAAATATAAAAATATAAAGCACAGGCTAAGCAGGCATGCCTGTGCAGTGGTATTGCAGATGAAACTGAGATAGAAGGACAATTTGAGACAAGCCTGGTTCTTTTTACTTCAGACCTCTGCATAGACAGCTACACTGATGTAACTGGCAAGGCTCCCTTTGGAGTCAACTTGAGAGAAGTAAGCATTTTTGGGATGCAGTTCATTCCATCCTGATGTAGACATACACATCTAAAGATGATATATATCTCTCTTAAATTTTAAAGGCCCTAAATTCTCCATAGGCAACTATATTTAAATAAGAGTGTCATGCCCTTTGAGGGCCTATTTCCTTCCATCTGACACAGATTTCCAGCTGGTTTAACGGTTGTAGTTTAGCAGCAGTAGTGGGATTGCGAGCTTCAGGAGAGCAGCTGGACTTGATATCAAAGGCCTCTTCCAACCTCAACAGTTCTATGATTCTGTGATTCTATGATTCTAAAGCACTGCAGAGAGCCTTCAGTAGTTTGCTGGAGCACACATGTGGCCAGAGGAATCCCACTATTTTTCTCCCAAGACCCAAAAGATGAGGTAATATGAGCAACATATTTCTCCATGTTTGCAGAATCATAAACATATTCTCATTGCAAAGCAATAACTAAAAATTACATCAGACTTGGAGGAAAAGGTAGTGATGAAAGAGGGAGCAGCATTCCATTCTCCAAAAGACAAAGAATAAAAAGCCTTCGAAAGAAAAAGAAAATTCAGCTTTGGTCCAGACTGACACAGATATTTCTGGGGAGTGCAATGCTGAACACACAGTTACTTCTTCGCAGCTAAGCCTTGACACCTGTAATGAAGTTTATTTTGGTTTGCTTTGCCACTAGCATCTTAAGATGCCTTTAAAAAAAAAATATTAGAAAAGTGCTATTTGACTCCCTTTAAAGCTAAAGACAGGTATTATGCAGCTTTTGTTCTGAACATTAATACACGTTTAGGGCTGTGTAAACCCTCAAGGTAATAACAATTCAAAACTAGCACTGCTCTGTACAGTGTGGAAGTCCAGGCCTCCATTGTAGTGCTGTAAGAAACCGCCAACACACCTCCATCTCTTGGGGGCATGAAGAGGCAAAGTATTCTTTGCTACCAGAAAAAAACCTCTGTGCAGATACTGTTACACCAGGAACGTCAGGACCCTTCTGTTGATAGGACTCTGTGGTGGGTTAGGAACTTTCCTCTCCCACTACTGAAATTTACCAGACCAGCTCAGATGGCCTGGAAGTAGGATGAAGCTATATTTACAGCAAAGCTAAATTTACAAGCATATATACACAAGACAGTTACAAGTATTTCAAATTAGAAATAATTCAGAAATCCAAACTCCCTCACAGACAAAGGAAACTGCCCAGAGTGGGCTCAAAGATACCCTCTCTTTCTCCCTCTACTTTCCCAGACATTCAAACAAAACAACCAGCAAAGCTACCTTGTTTTCTGTTAGCCAAGATTAGTGGAGAGCTATTAGAGCACAGTGAAGGAGAAGCAAAAGGAAACAGCATCCCAGACCAGAGTGGGACAAATTGTTGAAATTTTGGCTTTTTATCCCTCTCAGCAAACCAATGAATGATGTAGAATTCATCATTGTTTTCTTTTCACAACCAATGGTCTAATTTCTCTCACTGAAATATTCCGGTTAGCCTCAAACCAGCACAAACTCGTTTCCTTCATGGGGTGGTAGTTCTGCCATAGCAGTGAGAAATGGAGATTTGTCAGTTTAGTAGTGTGTACAATAGGGATGCTTTGCCCACAGAGCACCTGGGTTACACCTGTGTACAGCTGCAGTACCCAAAGTGGTGTCCATTGTACTTAACCTTGATATCTGTACACTTTATTTCTTTTGGCAAAGGTTTGGACTGCTGATTTTGAGGCAGTTGCTCTGGAGCTGTTGGTGATGGGCTGCTTAGCATATTAATGGCAACAGACACTCTTCAGAGAGGTTTTGAAATAGTCACACTTCATCACAGACTGCTAATCCTCCCTTGCATTATTTCATGAAACGGTATGCAGTCTATTCAAATTGCATTTATTCTTCATATGCTTATGTAAGTGTAAAATGCGTGTTTAAGATCAAGTTCTCCTCCCTCCTGAAATCTGGGCTTCATCCACTGTTTCATTCCAATGAAAGGGCACAATCGGTCATGACACAATAATATTTTTCTGGTTTTGTAAAACAATATGCTGTCCTGTAGCATTTTTGAAAGGAGGTAAGCATACCCTCTTCTGGTAATCATATCAGCTTCTTTCCCCTTAAGAAGAGTGCCTATCCACCTGCTTATGCTTCTGCTTGGGACAAAAGAACATTTTTGAAAGGAGGTAAGCATACCCTCTTCTGGAAATCATATCAGCTTCTTTCCCCTTAAGAAGAGTGCCTATCCACCTGCTTATGCTTCTGCTTGGGACAAAAGAACAGGTAAAACAATAATGTCATTTAAGCCAGGCTGCTAAGATTGGGTCTTCGAAGGGTTAAATAGTGTCATTGCACAGTTTCGCTTCCTCACCGTTGGAGACAGAACTACGTTGTATGAAATAATCTGTTTATATTCCTTTCCTATTCTAGACCGCACTAATACTTACAGAGCACATTAATATGCGTACTGCATTCCTTTAGCACAAAGTAATTGAAAATTACATTTTTGAAAGCATTTGTGGGGTTTTTGACCTCTTCTCTAAATGGAGGTGATCCTCAGAAAATTTTGCATTAGATAAGTAATTGGCCTGGATATAAGTCTTTGCCCTGTAGAAGCATTTTCAAGTGTTTAGAGTGATAAACTGTCTCTGGAGACCAGTAATCCAGCCAGATTGCTATGACTCTGCCCGTGGCAGATGTGATAGATGCCTAAGTTTGGGTATGTGTTCCAAGAGAGTAAATATAGTCTACTATTAAACAATCACTTTGGATAATGTAAAAGAAAGTGCTTTTAAATAAGAAGTTTTATGAAGTCTATATGCTTGTCAGATCATAGATAAATGACTGCTGGAAGAAAAGCTCACTGACAGCTCTCAGCAGTACTGTGTGAGACCACGCTACAGATACATTCAGTCTGGAGCATCTGAATGGGAACAATAGGGGAAATCAGAGATGTATAAATCTCATTCCAGGTTGTGCTGTAAAATGTTCAGCATTCATGCTTAGGCTGTGTCTCTACTTGGTTATGCAGGAAATAGTGACAGGATTGGTGACAAACTAAAAGAAATTTTTCAGAGTTACTCTAACAAGGAGTGGAAGCAGGACAGAAGAGTCAAGGGAAAGGTATGGGAAGGGGAAAGATATGCTGAGGGAAAAGAAAGCAAAAAGTATAATTTCAGCTACTAGACTAACCTCCATCTCCCTCTCCTCTCCCTCTCCCCCTCTCCTCTCCTCCCCTCTGCCTTTGGGCAGCCTAATTATTTCCTCTAGTCCACCTTACTTTCTGTAGCGAAAATAAGCAGGAAACCTGCAAGGCCTATCTGTGTCTTTATGTGCAGAAGATGACCCTGTGTAGAGAATGGCCTTGCTTCTTGACCACACCGCTCCACTCCTCTGCCGCAACAGGTCATTTCCATTTGCTGTTTCACTGCTGCTCTTCTCCTACAGTGTAACTCATCTTCCCTCTTCCTATTTTGAAATGAAGACAGGCAAGCTCCCCAGCCCAGGATGGCAAGCTGCCACTCGGGTTTTGCCAGCAGCAGTTCCAAAGGAAAATGGGCAATTTGTTGTGTGGCAGAACTGGGAAAGGCTCTTCAGCTAGAACAGAAGTGTTGCAATGAAAATTTCTTGCAGTGGAGAAATGCTTGGATGTTCTTCGCTTCAAAGAAACTGTTGGCAGCTTTTGTAGGTTGCTTGCCAAAGATTTATTATGCGTGTGTATTCAAATAAAGGCCCTGACATTTGCTTAGCAGCAGGAGAGAATTAGTGTGTGACAATGCTCTCTTGCATCCATTCCCCAGGACCTGGCCAAAGCAACCTTTCCATGCACTGTATGAAAAAAGTCCTGAGGCATCATGTCTTACAGATGACAATACAAAACTTTCTCTGTAGTTTCCTCTAGTGCTGTTATCTACCTCCATACTCATTTCCTTAACTCATTCGCTACAGCCTGCCTTTCACGCACATGATCTCAGCCTCTGAGTGGTGCAGTTTACAGGCAGGTAGAAAGGGAGACACCATAACACGGCATTAGCTTAGTTCCACCTACCTAGGGACATGCCTCCAATTCAGACCATGCTCAATAGGCACAAATTAAAATTACTGAAGGAAGAAAAAGGTTGCTTAATGCTGAATGGTGACTAAATAGTGAAGCACACACCACACGATGATTCAATGGATGTGAGAAACCCTGAGAGCGTACAGAGACCCTGTGGAGGGGAAAACGAAGACATGAAAGACTGATGATTGACACTTAATATTTGAAAGGTATATAAACAAATTCTAGTTAAGTCTCTCCCCTAGGTGGATCACTGCCACTAGTATTAAAATGTCATAAGATACTAATGTTCAAAATTGCTGCTGAGATGGCAGTTCTTTTCTAAATCCCCTGCTTTCAGTTGCTCCACATCTTATTTCTGGAAGTGAAATTTCTCCATTAGCCTTGACTCAGAAATGAAAAATTGGAGGCTTTAGAAACTCAATTTTAAACAATACTGTCCAGCATGAAATAGACTCTGTTGTTCTGAAAAATGTGTAGCTGCCTGATGTTTTCTAGCAAAGCTGCAAGCTTTATAATTTTTCAGTCTTATGATTTTGACAAGTTTGAGAAAATGTGCAAGGAGGGTAATATTCTACAGGTATTGGGGCTTAGGAAAAATTGCTCGGTATTTGGCAAATGTTTCATTTCATTTTTTTGTATTCAGGGAAAAATTGAATTATTGGTGACACAGACACTCTCAAAGAGTTTTAAAACTATTGTTTCTCTTTAAATAATCATCTGATTTTATTAAAAGTGTTATCTGTGGACATCATGTATCTCCTGTGTAGGCATGATAATACAAGACTCATATTCTGAGTTAGTGATGCTCAGCTGTGCCTACTGCAAAGCCCAAGCTCACCTAAGTTGCCTGCTGGTTACCTGTGGTTGGGTCTGTCATATTAGAGATGGGGGAAAAGCAAGAGAGAGTATTGCAGCCTGAGCAGAATTAATTACAGGCCTTATGGAGGTCAGGGCTTCAGAGTATGTGCTCACCGTGGCCTGCATAAAATAGTCCCAAATGGAATTTTAAAAGCTAAGGAATTTTGAGATCCGTGAAGGTTTGGATGGTGGAGGGAAAGCAGTGGGAATGGCTGCCCTTGAATGATGACTCCATGGACTGCAGTTTTTGCCTGGAAATGTAGTTACAGGTCAATAGCTGAACTGCTACTACCAGAGGAGCAGGACTCCCACTTCTGGAGCAGGGGTTTTCTATCCATGACCTGCAGGCTTGCTGAGCCCAGAAAGGTGAGGGTAAGCAATCGCACCCTGTTCTGCTGATTAAAGTGTCTCCAGTTAACAGCTCCATAGTAACAGGGGCCTGGCAGACACCGTAAAGGCTGTCAGCACTCCACTATTCAAAACTCTTTAGGAATCACTGCTCTCATAGCAGAGGTGTGTCTTTCAGTTATGTTTCAACTTAATCCACTTCATAAATAGTTAAGGACACGCTATTAAGCAGCTGACCAGCTCTCCACCTAAGCAGTAACCTCTCATCGGCACAGACACATTTCGTTTCAGCAATATATTTAAGTATGTGCTCAACTTTAACCACCTGAGCTGTCCCACTGGAGCCACAGAGATGACTCATGAACTAAAGTTAGGCTCCTGCTTGCATATCTTGCTGACTGTGGGCTTCTGCAGCATCTACTGCCAGATGTTTGGGAGATGAAATGAAAGAAACTCTGTAGTGGACAGTTAAGGGAGTAATTAACTAACAGAGGAAACTTTGTATTGCTTCCAAATATCTGAAATGTGATCTAACAAAACTGTAGATATTTTAGTAGTCCAGACATAGGTTTAAATCATTTTTAGTCTAATTCAAGTCTTGATCTTGTATGATTATTCCCTTGTTTTTTTCTTTCATGCTCCAGACTGTCTACACTGGGCTTTATCAACTTACAGGTTTTGTCCTAATTTCAGTATGCATTGTAATATAATGCATACAAAATATACATGCAACATAATATTAACATGCACTTAAATACTAAATTGTTGACTAAGGACACACAATCAAAGAAAGAAAAGTGGATGTAACCCTGCACTGTAGAAAGATTAGAGTAAAAGATACACTGGGTCTCCAGTATGCTTTTACTTTTGCAATCTACATACTGGTTTTCTTTTCTACTTTCCTTTCCAGCATAATAATCTTTCATTTGGATTGTCTTCCAATAGCTCCTTAAGGGAACACAACACAGTCTCTGCACAAATAGCATAGTGTTGGGATAGTGTTAATAGGAGACTTCAGACTGAAAACCTCACAGCAATTTTCTATGCCATAAGTGGCAGCCATTACAATAAGGTCTTTCATTCAGATTACACAACCCCGCACAATACTCCTCACTGGTCAGCTAACACTGTCAGAGCCCAGTTGTAAATGCAGCCCTTCCCACAAATCAACACACAAGCAGGATACCTCTGATGTATTCTCTATAGGATGAACGAGACAGTTGTCACTTGCTAGGACCTCATGCACTTTGTGGAAGTGCTGTTTGTTTGTCTAGTTCTGGGTTACACAGAGTTTTAGAGAGAAGTATTGCAGACTTGTGGCAGGCTGACATGATCTCAGAAAGTGAAAGATTTATTCGGGGAATTTCTTTCTCCTTGAACATCCTTATGGGTGCAAGCTGAAGCACAGGAAGTTCCACGTGAACATCAGGAAAATTTTTTTCATCGTGAGGGTCCAAAACACTAAAACAGGCTGCCCAGAGAGGTTGTGGAGTCTCCTTCTCTGGAGATGTTCAAAACCCACCTGGATACATTCCTGTGTGATCTACTCTAGGTGATCCTGGCCTGGCAGGGGGTTTGCACTAAATGATCTTTCAAGGGTCCCTTCCAACCCCTAACATTCTGTGATTCTGTGAACATAGCTTTCTCTGAGGGGTGAATCTTCATTTCTCCCTGGTGCCACCTCCAAGGGCTTTAATTCAAACAAAATAACACTCAGTATCTCCTGTCTTTGTCACCAGTGTGGACTTACTCCAATTCCTCCTGAAACCACTCTGGACTGTTCATACATAGGTCACCATCTCAGATCTTAGCTGAGTTACCTCTACTGGGCCAAGTTGTTAAAGCTGCTGTTCCATTTTCTAGCAATTTCTGCAGAGAAGTCAATCACTGATTGGGTCTAACATTCCCTTCAAAAGCAGATAGCTCTGGCACAGGTCTGAGTCTTCATATAAGAGGCTATTGCATGCCATTGGGATTTTCTGCAGGGGAACAGAGGCCTGCAAGCACCAACTTCATTTTGAAAGGCACTGAAGAAATAGTACACAAGAGGCCACACTCAAAACATGATCAACTACTTTAAATTCCTTCTGTATTTCTGCCTTTCCTTAACATCTGTGGGAACTCTTCCAGGAATTGCCCTTGTGCTACAGTTTCATCCTTCACATTCAACTCCAGCAAAACCCAATCTGTGGACTGACTCAGGAACAGCACTGATTTCTATTCTGAAACAGCAAGCAAAAGTATTGTGAATGTGCACCTTATTCTCAACCTTACTTTCATCTTACATGACAGCTAATTTAGTTATGTTATATATGCTACATGGCAGACCTTTCTTATTTGTTGACATTAGAAGGGAAACAAAGGGCTTGTTGTTTCTCTGAAGTAGTAGAGTTACTCTTAGTTTCCACCCAGAAAAGTCCTTCCCACCATTTATTCTGCCCAGAGAAAGTTCACAGATAGCAGAGGATGAAACACTGACTGATTCCTTAGGAAGTTCCTCCCCTGCTGTTGGAGTAGAGAAATCAGGGATAAATAGCTACAGTTCTTCAGTCCAGCTAGGTAGCTCTAATTGCCTAAAAAGTCCTTTTTATTTTTTGCTACTCAGCTTGCATTCTACTTAGATGCCTACACAATATGCACAGCCACCATCAGTGTTGCTCTGGACTGAGCCTAGAACGCAGTTGAGAACGAAAGTGAAATACTCAGTTAGGTAAATGCATCCAAAAAGGTCACATGTTGTTTTCCTCTGGTGGAGAAAGAAGGTCTTTGTAGTAGGTACTTCATCTCTTTCATGGCTTTTGAGATAGGTTTGAGCAAGGAGTCATCTCTCTGGGGAATTCTCACTTCACTCTGGGTAGCAGCTGTCATGGCTTGTAGCTCTTGCAGAGCAGCTTCTCAACCTGGTTGGGCAGGGTGGCTGCTGATGCTGCTATCAATCTTGGAGCTTTGCAACCTAGGCTCACACTTGCAGGCAGATGGGTCAATAATATTGAAAACTTCATTAAAAGGTAGATCTCAGGTCATCCATGTACACCAATATGAAGCTGTTTGCAGGCACATGAACTTTTGAAATGAAGCAGCTTTCATTTGGGCTCCCTTGTCTACTAAAATGCCTGTGTAACATGACAGTCACCACTGGTATTGCTTGTACTGGATTAGCAACCTCTCATCTTGCTTTGAATGAAATAAAAGGAAAGAGAAAGGACACAGAATCTTCTTTGCTACTTGTGCAAAGAGCAGCTGCAGTCCAGCTCCTGACACTCAGGAGCGGATCTGTCTCCCTTCGCAGTGATCTGGACCATTAAGGTTTGCTCTGTATTGCAGCAGGAGACATCTTATTGTGACCTGTCTTGCTGCTTGGTAAGAAGTGAGAATGTCTTAATGCATAAAAGCTGTAGCTTTCTAAATAATGTTACAGCTCCTATGCTGGATTACATCCTAAACCTTGCTTGAAGGTGGGGCAAGGGTAGCCACTGCCCTTGTACAAGGCCCTGATGCTATCTGGGTCCTTGGCATAGGGTTTTTAAGGTACTTTCCCAGACCTGAGAGGTCCTGTACCTCAGCAGTAGGTGGCATCTCTTCAGAGAGACCTCCCCTTTATGACAAACTCAGCTGATGAGAGAGAAAAAAAACAGCTTTGTCCCTCCAGGGAGTTTAATTAACATTTGCCTGCTGTGGTTTGACCAACAAACTGAAATGTTTCAAGTAGCTCTTTGCCTGTAAGGAGGAGTGGAAGAGTGACATATGGAATCCGGGCTGCAGTGAGCCCCTTTAGTCCTGCTCTGTCAGCATGGTATGCATCTTTTATAAAGCCAAAGGTGATTCTGGATTTGAATGGGGAATGGTTGACTTGCTGGTAGGCCTAGCTAACTACAGTAGCCTCCCAGGTTCTTTGCTGTAGGTATTGGATATATGACTTTGTTACTCTCTTTGATATCACTCTGTTCTGTTTTTTCAGTGTTACTATGCACATTGATAGGTGAATTGTTTTCATACATATTTCTGAGAAAGGAATTTAGTTTTGGCATGGGTGCATATAACAAATTAATCTGGTATAGTAAAAATAGTAGCAGCAACTAAAGAGACTACACTACAGAATGGCTTTATTGAAAAAGCATCTTGTAATGCTCACTTAATTCTTGTAAACAATGCATCTTCTTAAATGTAGACTGAAAAAATTACATACAATACTTTGGTTCAGGAATCTGCTGGCTGATTTTCTGAATCACTGTTTTTAATATAGGGACTGTGGGCGTCTAAAATAAGGTTCTATAAATAATCCTGAAGAGGCAACTCATTCAGTTGCTGCAACTGACTTTACCAGTTTCTCCTGTTTAGTTTTTTTTTCTGAATGCTAAGCATTATAAGAGTACAGACTGAGCAAAAAATACTCTATAAAGATCATTACAGTTTGCAGCTCCATGACTTCCCAAGAGGTTATTATATCTCAAGCAGCAAGAACCCACTCTCACCGAGTAAGAAATGACTCCATTGTGAAGTATTATTCAAGCAATTAGAAATCATACTGTGTACAAAATACCATATCTCTAGGCAGCAATTTCAAGTGTTGTATCGTGCCCACTTAAGTGTGTAGCTACAGCAAAAGAAGTACTATGTTAGCAATACAACCGTTTTTAAACCAACAGGCTGACAGGTTCAGAAAGACAACACACTGTAACTGCAGTGTGCTTTTCCATTGGCTTTAGGCATCTTAATTTCCCATTCCAGAATCTCCTGGATTCTTAATTTCCCAGCCATTCATAAACTCTCCACTAGGCCAAAGAGAGTGAGGCCTGTTTCTCTGAAACCTGTCACAGCAATATTTTATAGCATGGAGGAGAATCTTACGTGAAGCAGCTGCGCACTTTTGTCCACAGCAGTCTTGACTCTGCTCCAACACGCCCCAAACTCTGCCTTGCATTTTTCTTGGCTAGTACAACAGGTTGCCGTAAAGCTAAGCAGAGCATTTCTGGATATTTCCTTCTGAAGATCTGCAGTCAGCCTTTTTTCTTTAGGAAAAGAGGTTGCATCAACATAGTAACTTGAAGCATTGTATCAAATTCAGCTTCACAAATTTTACAGACATGGGTTGAAGGTGCTAAAGCTTAACAACTGCCCAGCTCTTAGGACAGATCTTGTTGACAGGCAGAAAAAGAAATAAAGTCATTTATTTTTAAAGTCAGTTAGGATACTTTTATTGGTATCAGCTCCATTCAATAAACTCCCAGGCGCTTTAGAGTGATACTAATGAAAAATGTCTCATGACATGCTGGTGAGGTATGGAGGTGTGATACGGGTTAGGAACTCTACCCCTCCACTATTTGAAATTCACCAGACCAGTTCAGATGTCTTGGAAGTAAGATGAAGCTATATTTACAGCACAGCAAAATTTACAAGCATATATACACAACATTTACAAGTATTTACAGCTACATACAAACTAGAAATAATTCAGAAATCCAAACTCCCTCACAGACAAAGGAAACTGCCCAGAAGAGGGTCAAAACTACCCCCTCTTTCTCCCTTTCTCTCTCAGCCAGGTGAACAAAAAAAAGCAGCAAAGCTTATGTGTTAGTTGTTAGCTGAGATTAGAGGAGAGATATTAGAGCCTGGTTAACACCTATCTAAAATTCACATAGTCAGAGACAGATATGACTGCAGGAACAGGAGTTCCCATCTTGATTGGGATGTGGCTGCTCAACAAGAAAACATTTTCTCTAAAGAAGCAGGAAGTCCATGATGGGCCAGAGTTTGAAAAGCACACTCAGATGTGTGGAAGTGGGCACATCTATGTTCTTAACCCTTTTAAGATCCAGAGAGCAGAATAGTGTTACTTCAGTGTTTCCTCGAAGCAGAGGAGTGAGGATATGACTTTTGCACTTATCCCTTATTAACTGCTCCCTTTGTCTGGCAGAGAGCCCATCACCAAAGTCTGAGGCTGCTACATCCTGCCCTGTGATTGCTGTGTCTCATGTCCCTGCTAGAAGACACACTATGAGTCAAGTCTCTGTAACATTTCTCCATAGCCATGCCTTTCAGATACTGCTGAGGGACTTCTTTCCATACAATGAAATAGCCAAACGCATTGAGGGTCTTGGGAGCAGCTGTGACAGGTGGATAGCTATAGGATCAAGTGATGAGGGGCACAGATTAGAGGGCACCAGACCCGTCTGGGAAGGGAATCTCAAAAGTCTCAAAAAGTCTCAAAAATCAGTGTAAGTCACATTTGTGACACTGGGCCTCCTCACCCATAAAAGCTCCAGTGTCATGGGAGAAGGAGGGAGTGTGAGAGAAGTAGGAAAACACAAACATTTCTGTATGTAATGGCTACATTTCATAAGGCTTTCTGTTACCATGGCAATGAGCATGGTATAAATACCTAGGCAGATCTCCCTTGTGGTAGTGCATTCCGCTGCTCCTGTGCTGCAGGGCTAGTCTGTGTGCAGACATTTTGATGGCCTTCTTCAAACCCTCTCCAGTAAATTATTTCATTTAATCTCAAACCAACAGTCCTGTGGGTAAAAGTGCTCTTTCACCTCCATGCACCACAACTTATTTTCTGGCCTCTCCAAATAAGCAAGTCATTTTTATTAAGGAAAAAAACAAAACTCAACCCCCACCTCCAAAAAAAAACCCAACCAACAATAAACCAAAACCAAACCAACCAAAAAAAAAACCAACCAAAGAAACAAAAACCCAACCAAAAAATCCAAACCCAAAACCCCAACCAAACCAAAACATAAAGATGGAGGATTACATCTTTATTAATTTGTATTCAGGCTAAATAATCAATAGGAAGAGCTACATTCTGGGTGCTTTATATCTGAAGTCAGGCTCAGCACAAGCATCTCCTATAACAATTCAGTGCAATCAGAATCTGAGTTGTAGAGGACTTTTAACAGATCCAGGTTAGCCAGTCACAGAGAAGCACAGCCTTAAGCTAAGTGCAATAATTAAAAAAAAAAAAAAATTAGCTGTGTTTCATAACACAGAAAGCCTTCAGTTGATTTTTCTGAGATGTGTGCAGCCTTGCACAAGACCCAGACAAAAATAAGTAGATTTTGTTTAAAGATATCAAGCATGATAGAAACTAAACAGCTTATTTTAAAAGGCTCATTGCCTCCTTATTAGTTTGGCAGGTACAGTAATGACAGTGCCCAGATTTGCCAGGACATCTCTTTTCCATTCCCCCCTCCTGCGTTTTGAATGCACAACTGAGAAGAGGAAAATGAAACAGCAGAAAAATGCATATGTTCCTTTTTATTGTATCTGTGTAGCAAGATAAATTGCTTCAGATGGGGAAAAAAGCATGTCTTCACTTGGAAATGAGGTTTCTTCTTACACTGAAGTAGCCAATTTGAGCACAGTCCAAGCCAGGACAAGAGAGTTAGTATCTTCCACACAAATTAGCTGGGTAAGTTACTGTATGGAAATCCCACATAGGTTACCCCAACCCGTTGTGTGGGAAACACAATAAAAATGTCAAGCTGCGTGATTTTATCTTATGATCGTTAACAGAAGATGAACACAAAATGGGAATGACAGAAATGTGCCTTGAAAGAAACCCATACTAGGATGAATTTCTTTCTGTACTCTTCCAGTCTCTAGTAAGAAGCACATGATAAGGAAACAGATGGGGTTGGGAGTAGGAGGCAAGTCATGGAAAAGCCAGGAGATGGGATGAAAAGGGCCTTCCTGGTACCAACACTGCCTCACTTCTGACAAGTTGAAATTTTCCAGAGCAGCACTTATTCTCCCTTCAACTTTTGAATGATATCAGGATGAGGTCAGTACAAGCCCAAATGTGAGAGAGAAGTGAAAAAGCGAATGCCCTTCTTAGCCTAATCGGGATGAGTTTCCATTTGATATCATGAAGAGTAATATTTTGTTAACTCCAACTCCTTGGTCCTCCTAAAATGGATCTGAACTTCTTCATCCAGCAAAAATATGTAATTTCCTTCATCTCCTCACTCTTCATTTCTAAGGCAAACAACTAAAAATTACATGACAGCATAAGAGAGAGCATCAAACGACTTTGGAAGAGGAAAGCCTGTGCCAGCAGTGAGAGCCAGTCATGATGCATATTTATCACATTAAGCATATTTGAGACACAGTTGTACTAGAATTGTACTGTAGTCGCATGCTAAAACTGCATAACAGCTTGTACAACTCTTCACACTAAACAATGTCCTTATCCTGCAGTACTTTTTAAATCAAAACTCACTCAAGAACTGAGAAACTGAACTGACTTTTCCTTGGACACAGGTGAGGTGATTCATATAGAGGGGGGAGGGGACATTTCGTGAGTCACTTCTGCTTATGTGTGTGACAAGTTCCTTTTCCTGATTGGTTGCTTTACCAACTTTACTTTACATCTGCTGCCCTTTCACCATGATAGAGCATGTAATCCACAGTATGTGGCTTATATTTGCTTCTTAAAGGTGAAATAGATAATAGAGGCTACTCGGTGGAGTCACACAACTTGAAATAAGAAACAGAAAATAACCTGCTGGTGCTGACAAAACACTCATCAGTCATTAGCTTTATTCTGATCTATGATCTATCATCTCAGTTGAAGGCAATAGAGGTGAGAAAATGCATGAAAAAAAAATGTTTCCCTGGTTCTTTCAGGGATTAACCACTTCTAATAATTAAAATCTCACTGACTTAGACCTAAAGTCTATTCAGCCCATCATCTCTTTCCACAATAATGGCCAACTCAGATGCTTGGAAAAGTTTGCAAAAACAAGTCTAGCGTATTCCCAGTATTTTCCTCTATAGAGTGTGGCAGTCTACAGCTCAAGCATTTACCTGTTCTTATACTCCTGGAATAGATTTCCCATATCATGAGGATATTCTTTTTACAGGGACAAGTATCTGCCTGCAAACTACAAGGACTACAGTTGCTCCTTCCTTTTGCCCTGTGTGTAAACTGCCCTTTCACACATTCTTCTGAAGATCACAGACAGCTTTTGCCAAAGAAGGTGAACCCTGCTCTGTTTAAGGGGTGCTCCTAAGAGAATTAGTTCATCTGGGGACTTTCCCTAGCCGTTTGTCTAATGGCAGAAAAAGGGTTGTCCCAAAGAGCTGACTGCTGCTTTCATGAATGAAGTATGGATGTGTACCCATGCTGATAACGGTCCCATCACCCTAGAGGATGCTTGTTAAATATGAGCACAGCATACCAGAATGAAACAAAGTTTGTCTGCAAGCTGGGATATGGTAATGAAAAAATCCCAACCAACCAACCAATCAAACAAAACAAAACAAAACAAACAAACAAAAAAAACCCCTAAACAATGGCAAAACCCACCAATCAAACAACACTTCAAAAACCATCTAAAAAACCGTACTACACTTAAGTGAGTATTGCAATTTAGAATGTGCACATTTGGTGGATTACAAATAAAAGATTCTAGGAAAGAGCTGAAGATTTTTTTTTTTTTCACATTCCCCTTCTGCACAAGCATTCTGTGTCTGTCTCACATTCCATGCACTGTGTCTCTGATGTGCCTGTTATGAGTTACACACCGAGAGAACCTCCCTAAGAAGCACTTTTTAACTTTGAAGTCAAAACACATACACCAAGGTGAGCATCCTACTGAGGGGAGAACACTGCCACTTCCCCAGCAGGGACAATGTCACCACTGTCTTTCGGTGACATGTTCTGTGAACCAACATATTCTTCCACAAAGCCTTCCCAATAGCTTTGGGAAAATGCAGGCAGGGTATCCTCTGATGTCACATATGCTTATGTGCCAATATCAGGGGCATAAAAACCAGATACGGACCTGAATTAGTATGGAAACCAAAGTTACCCTTCCAAGGCTTTTGCATGTTTACCACAAACATAACATGGAGCCCTGAAATGTGTTAGAGACAATTTGACAAATAGCAAGAAAAGGAAAGAAATGTCTTTCATTTTCTTCATTTTATTTCAGGTTTGTGGGTGAGTTGGACATGCCTTGTCATGGTCTTTATAGTGAATAAAGGCATTTTCTCATCTGCTGTTATCACTAAAAGGTGATATCCATGTGAGTGCTCTGCATTCAGCTGGCACTTTTGACAGTTTTGCCTGCACTCTGTCCACCAGCACTTGAAAGTGGCCTGTAACCTCAGAATAAAGTGATTACTCTAAAGTGCCTGTCTATGCCCAACAATTAGCTGCTCCACTAAGTCTTACCTGCAGGAAGGTTGTAGCAGCCTAAGAGAGTGCTCCTGCAGGTAGATAAGCACATTCAAAATAACAGTTTGTGATGATTTTGGGGAAAAGCCAGGACACCCAGCAAAGAATCTACAGCAAACTAGGAGTATACCCATGGGGATTAATGCAGGAAACATCCTCCTAATGCCAGAGGAGATTTTGAAATGGACAGAGAAAGAGAAAATATTTTTGAAATATAATAAACTCTTTAAATATAGCAATGATCCTTCTGTAATAAGATCTATAAAAATATAGCCCATAATCCAGGGAAAATCTGTATGGTTCTCTGCTTACTGTGCTGTTACATCCCTTGATATTAACTATAAAGGAAGCAGTGTATATGTGCACAGAAGTGTGTGACAGCACTTAAGAGAACTAGAATGGAGCTCCTTTCCTTCTGACTGCCTTTTAATTAATGGAAAATGGAAATCCAAAGCTGTGTGATTCTGATCTCCACGTTTGGAATCTGGGATTGATCCTGCAGGCCTGCTGTGTGTGTATCTCCCTCCACATGTCCACCAGAGCTGCAGGCACTGGGAGTGCAGCATCCAGCCCCAGGTGCCGCTGTGATCCTGCTTCCTGGGGATATCATCTCATGATAGCTAGGAGGGAAAATAAAACAAAAAGTACAACGGGACACCTGAGAAACTAGTTTATAAACTTTGGAATAGATTGCAGCAATGTCTGATTACCAAACTATTGAGTTTGTTAAATATTTCAGCAGATAATGCAAATAATTGCAGCTAAAACCAATTCTGAGACAAGAATATGGAGTGACAGGACAGGCTAGCGTTTGGCTTATGTTAGGCATATTAAATGAATCTTAGTCAGTGTTGATAAGTCTCTTGATCCACAAGAGGGGAAAAAAATGCTTTAAAGGAAATAAGCGTACCAGGGAAAAAGAAAATCTGTATTCAGGATGGTGCTCTGGGTGCTGGATTGCAGCACTGATGCAGAGAGTGGAGGTGAAAGGGAGAAGCACACAGTTTTCCATATTGCTATCCTGATTATCAGGCAAAGTGGCTGAGGCTGTGTGAATTATTTAACTTCATGCAGGCATGTAGATAACAGTTAAATGTTATCTCTGATCCTTTTAAGCTTTTTTAGTAGTTTTTTTGTTCATTTGTTTAATTTAAGATTCTCAGATTTAAGAACTGAGAAGCACACAAGGAATCTGACAATGATATACCTGGGGAAAAAGTGCAAAGCAGTCACCTCTGTTGTTTCCCATGGATGCTGCATTCAGCACAGTGTCAGGAACACTGACGGAGTGGAAGGCACTGACAGGGTGGTGTGTTAACTCCACTTCTTTTGTTCTGGCTGAATGAGGTAGCATTTTTAAAAGAATTCAAGTGCAGTTCTGGTTGAGAAGTCACACATCTAACTTATCTCCATGTGCTGCCAGACTTAGTAACCCCTGCTGAGAGGCAGAGCCATCCATGTTTGCATGACTGTACAGGCTTCTGGACTGGAGCTGGATAGCAAGTCTCATTTTCAAAGTTACTAAGTGTCATACAAAAATAAATATTTAGACATCTACACTTACAAATGCACACTTGACAGGTTTATAAAAGTGCTTATGTAGTTTGGCACCTGTGACCCTTAAGTAATGAAATCCTTCTGGGAATCCCACTGAGCATTATGTTTGGTCTTCCACCTAAATATTCTACAAGATCTGGCCCACTGACTGTCAATAACGCCTTAAGTACTTGTATGGCTCAGTTCTCTCAGAAAATGGGATGTAAATTGTGTCATGTAAATACTCTCACTATCTCTATTGTCTTCAGGCGTGTGAAAAAGAGGTCAAATCAAAGATTACACACACAATCTCTAACAAGGCAGCATCTTTACTGCTGTCCATATCAACCTATATCACTTCCTCTTCCATTGCTTCAAGACATTATGCTGTGAGCATGAAAAGACTATGTGCAGAACAGAAAAGATACAGAATGGTGTTGGTGTGTCTAGGGCAGCAAGGAGCACACCTTCTGCATCAGAATGTTTTGTAGACTCATAGGTTGGAAAGGCTTTTAAAGGTCATCTAGTTCAATCCCTCTGTGGTGAGCAGGGTCATTCCCAACTAGATCAGGTTGCTCAGAGCCTAACCTGTTCCAGTGTTTCACCACCCTCACTGTAAAAAAAATAGTCTTCCTTGTATCTAATCATAAGCTCCCCTCTTTTAGTTTAAAACCATCTCATGCTGTCCTATCATAACCTTGCTAAAAATTTTAGATTGACTCAATCTTTCTTACAGGCCCACTTCAAGTACTGAAAGACCCCCAAGGTCAACAAGGTCACCCTACAGCCTTCTCTTCACCAGACTGAAGAAGCCCAGCTCTCTCAGCCTGTCCTCATAAGAGATGTGCTCCAGCCCCCAGATCAGTTCTGGGGGCCTCCTCTGGACCTGCTGCAACAGCTTAATGCCCTTCTTCTGCTGTGAGTTCTAGAGCTGCACACAGTATTCCAGGTGAGGTCTCACCAGAGCAGAGTGGCACAATCACCTCTCTTGATCTGCAATTGGCCTTCTAGGCTGCAAGTGCACAGTCTGCTCACGTTCATCTTTCGTCCACCACTACCCCTAAATCCTTTTTGGCAGGGTTGCTCTCTACATTATCCTCCCCCAACCTGTATTGATACTGGGAACTGCCCCAACCCAGGTGCAGGACCTTGTACTTGGCCTTGTTGAATCTCATGAGGTTCACACAAGTCCACTTCTTGAGTTTCCCCAGGTCCCTCTGGATTTCAGCTTGTCTCTCCAGCATGTAGACTGCACCACTCAGCTTGGTGTCATCTGCAAACTTGTTGAGGGTGCACTCAATCCTGCTATGTCATTGCTGAAGATATTTAACAGCATGGACTCCTGAGGGACTCACCAGCCTATGGTCAGGGCTGGCCATGCTGCTGCACAGCAAGCTCATATAATGTGGTAGTGATGCCGACCCATTGAGTCCTATAGAAAGCAGTAGTTTCTGCATGAATGGAGGACAATGTCCTCTGGCCTGGCAGGGACATTCAAAAGTCATTCTGGAGGCCCTGGATTCACAACAATGAGGTTTCTGATGCAGTTGCTCAAATTTTCCTTTGAATTCTCTCCTTCTCCTTGCATTAACTTCTGTTACTTTGGGCTAACATGCATCTGCGACTCTAAACACAGTCACTGGGCTGGTTGTCAATAGCAGCCAGGTGATGGCCTAGCTACTTTATATGTTGACAGCATCTCACAGCTGAATGAAGGGTTGATTAAGAGCAATCACTGTAGAGCAATCTGTAGAGAACTGTTCTACCTGTGACTGATAGGCAGACTGTGCCCCTTTCTTACCATCTGAGGGATTTGCACTTGACCAGAGATATAAATGTATTTATGACTTCCAAGCTTTATTATTGTAATTCCTATTCCTGCATATACAATTGCCAAGTTTAAAATGAAAATCAATTCAGAACATCACATCTTCTCAAAGGCACAGCCTGCAACCAACAATACCTCATCTTCTGTATCTTATTATCTCCTCTGCTGCTAACCCTGAGTACTGAAAAAAATTTGAAAAGTCCTATTTTCTCTTCCAGTGATAATCTACCCAAGGGCTGGCTTCACAGTATGTCATTTGGATCTCCCACAACAGCTCCAATGGACAACTGTAAAGAGAATTTTTTGTCAGGGCAACAACTGGATCTTTTAGAAGTGAACAAGAATGAGCTACGCTTGTTTTTAACAGAAATCCAAGACAATTTATTCACTATTTACCATTTCTGAGGGATAATGCTACGAAGAGTGCTTTAGAGCCACATATTTAGAATAAGTGAGAGGAAATTCTATGCATCCAAAACACACAGACATGGACACACATCTCCATGTATTCTTTTAAAAAGCTGCTCTATCTTCTAGGGACAATAATACAATCCTGTACTCAGGAATTATCATGCAAAGCTTTGACTCCCTTCAGGAAAAAAAAAAAAAAAAAAAAAAAAAAAAAAAAGAGGACTGGTGCAGTGTGAGGGCTACTAAGTACTTACCACAAATGCCACTGATAATTAAACCACCTTTTTTTGCCTTCTATATTTATCCCTTTAATTACACAAAAACCTTTCTGCAGCCAGGTGAACACCAGCTGTACAGACCACATCCTGAAGGGCAAAGCTGTCAGAGTACACAGTGCAAGAGGCACATTTCATCTCGGCGGCAAGATGTAGCAAATCTCACAGGAGCGTTGCACCCCTCCTGCACTGTGGAGTTCACATCAAGCTTTTGTACAGAAAATGTCCCAGAGTTTGGTGGCATGGCAGGGGGTCAGTGGTTCAGCTATTCGAGTGACATCATGGCTCGTGTCTTCCACTGCAAAAAGGTTGTACCTGAGAGGTTCCTCCCACCTGGAGTACTGTGTACAGTTCTGGAGCCCCCAGCACAGGAAGGACATGGAAGTGCTGGAGTGGGTCCAGAGGAGGGCCACAAAGATGATCAGAGGGCTGGAGCAGCTCTGCTATGAGGACAGGCTGAGCCAGTTGGGGTTCTGCAGCCTGGAGAAGAGAAGGCTTCAAGGAGATCTTATAGTAGCCTTCCAGTATCTGAAGGGGGTCTACAGGAGGGCTGGGGAGGGACTATTTACAAGGTCTTGCAATGACAGGACTAGGGGCNTTCTAGGTTACAACAATACTGATTCTCAAATGACACTTCCAGCCTTGCTCTCGAAGAGGGACAGTTTTTCAGACGATGCATTATCCGAAAGCCAGAAACTCAGCTGAACAGGCCTCTGAGGGTCCATTTATTATTTTTTAAAGCTCTATGAATGGTAATTATGAAAAGATTCATTTCAGGGAGGAAATCCTTAGGGGTCTATAAACCGAAAAGTTAAAAAAA
>VWZE01013301.1:676250-691385 GCA_013396675.1 Eubucco bourcierii
AAAAAAAAAAGGTTTAGGCTGCTGCCCTCTTCCTTTCTTCAAGCCTCTACTGGCAAGGTATGGGAATGCTTTCAATTATCTCAAAAAAATGACAGAAAATGGAGGCATGCAGCACCTTGCACAATCAGATAGTTAGTGTCCTTACTGACCCTGGGGCTCTGCCACTGATAACAACTGAACTGATAGTTCCTGCTGCTCCCACCAGCCTGGTTCTTTGTGTCGTCCACCTACACACACTCATACATTTATTCTCTCCTTCATAATTTATTAATTCAATTTATTTATTTATGTAGGTCATTTTCAGTAGTAGTTTTACAAATAATGGCAGAAGTGAAAAGAGCAAGAGAGAAACAAAGTATAAGGAGAGAGCAGGTGGCACATAGGGCATGGCAGGGGAAACTACTGACAACAACACCTATGCCACATCAACATGAAGGAAAAGTTCTTTAATGTAAGGAATAAGCTGCCAAGAGGTTGTGGAGTCTCTTCCTCTGGAGACTTTCAAGACGCATCTGGATGCATTCCTGTGTGACCTGCCCTAGATGATGCTGCTTTGGCAGGGTGCTTGGCTCCAGAGGTCCCTTCCAACTCCTACCATTCTATGATTTTTTTTCCTCAGAGCCTGAGCAAATTCCAAGCGACATCAGCTTCACCAACCTCTGCTCTAACTTCATACAGCAAATACATCTGGTGCTCATCCTCTGCTCTCTGGACTTACATGGTCTTCCTGGTTGTACTTTAGGTGGTTTAGAGCTGTCTGAAGACTACTTCCTCATTTAGAGATTATTTTGGTCTTCCAGACATTTAGTCAGTTACTCTGTATTAAATCTTTTTTTTTTTTCTCCAGTAAAAACAGGCATATTTACATTGCCTAACCTATGCATCTAAATTAGATTACTTCCCTCTATTTCTTTTTCAGTCACCCAATAAGGAAATTCCTTCTTCTACAGTGATTCCACAGGAACTCTAAGGAAAATTGCCTTCTTAAAGATGTAATCAGACAAAGTGAGATCAACTGATCTCAAGGCTTTTGGTTGTTGAAAGAAGCAATCTTGTTCCTTCATCTTGTGTTCTTTTCCCTCTTCCTTCCCTGAATTCCATCCATGCTTCCTCATGTTACTTTTGACACTCACCTGACCCCTTGCTGAGCTGATTCAGCTCACTGAACTGGCAGAAAATAAATTCAGAGAAGTAAAAAAGGGACAGTTTTCTGATGGGTTAATGAGCTGGATAAGCTCAGTGAATATGAAAGTCAGCCCAAGGGTGAGTCAGGATCATGTAGGAGGGAGTGTGAGGAGGAAGGAGGATTGACCCTTCTTACAACAGAAAGTGATCAAAAGCACTCAGTTTGTCTCCACTAACAGTATCCCTAGTTGAGAATATCATATGGGTGCCCAGAAACAGAGGGAATTTATCCTCTCTTCTACTTATGCAGTAATGAATTGCTAAGCCATTTTCTTTTCTTTCTATGCTCAGCTGGCATATTCCACCACAATTCATTGTCTGAGAGTGTTAAAGAGACCTCCTTCAAGCACAGCATTTGACAGTAAATACATGAAACACTGAAAACTGTTAACTATGACCTGACCTGCTCTGGAGTCTAGTGGAAGAGCACATAAGCGGAACAAAGAACAGCATAGTTGTCAAACTGCAAAAGTGATTCCTCTCTGAAATGAAACCTTGGCTGCTCCGTCTTTTGGTATCTTCAGACCAAGACTGGACACTTTCTTCAAGAAACATGATGTCAAAGACGAGGTACACTTCATTGAAGATGTTATGGTCTGTAACAGGGTTCTTTAGGAAGAAGTTCTTTACAGTGAGGGTGGTGAGACACTGGCTGCCCAAGGAGGCTGTGGATGCTCCCTCCTTGGAGGTGTTCAAGACTAGGTTGGATGAGGCCTTGAGTGACCTGTTCTAGTGGGAGGTGTCCTTGTCTATGGTGGGGGGTTGGAACTGGGTGATCTTTGAGATCCGTTCTAACCTAAACCATTCTATGATTCTAGTTTGGTGAAACTGCAATATTTAGGTCTGTGATATATAGTGGAGGTCAAAAGAGATAATCTTATACTCAGATTACAAAGGTGGGGGAAGATCAAAGCAAGACTTTTTTGGGTAATGAGCATAACCAATTTCTGTAGTTCTTTCAAAACAATGTGGATTTTTCACTGTGCCCTTCATCTCGGATTAGTAGCTCATCCCTATTGATACCACCATCCCTCCTCGTGTAATAGGAGACCTCTTTTTTGATCCGTGGATGTGAGTACCAAACCAGCAACTGCAGAAATTGCAGCTCCTCGCTATTTAGAGGATTAACTTTCAAAAGTACATGCAGTATCTCAGCATTCTCCTGAGAGTGTACTGGAAATGGTTCTGTCATTTATGCTTCTTCCACGACAATAACAGATATGCTCTGCCCCAAACTTTCATGCTCAGGCTGTGAGGAAAGCACATGGAGAGTGCATACTCCAAAGATTGCAACATTTCATACCAAGTGGAGATGTCTGAATCCCTCAAAATGTAAGATCTATTCTGATGACAAAATTTGTGGAAGATGCTTTATTTTGATAAGGCTCTCAGCTCGTCTTCATGGGTTAAGCAGAAATACATTTGGTTCCTATCTTCACAACTTTACATATTCAGAATGCACACAGAAAAATAGCCTGAACTACAGATATTAAAGCAGTAGGTGCCTGCCCTAGCAATAGATTCAATAAAAAATACCTTTTTATAATATTCTTTCGACCAGAATCCTCCAGTGACCTAATCAGCATCCTAGTTAGCTCTCATTCCCATCAGTCATGGCAAGTTATGTATCACATTTCTCCTGCCTCAATTTAAAAACATTCTGACTTCCTCTGGCATCCTAAAATTTCTTCAGCTCTTTTTTTTCCTATGACTAACTTTTTTTTTCCCCCCCCACAAGTCAAAATTCATCACAGGACAACTGTATATAGTGAGTCTGTTTCCATAGCAAGTTGGTTTCCTGTTGTTGCATCACACATTGAGACAATTCACATTTGTTCAGAGATGGACATGTTTTGAGAATAGTTATCTGTGGGTTGTAGAAGATTATCAGTCACAGAATCACAGAATTAGCCAGGTTGGAAAAGACCTTCGAGATCATCAAGTCCAACCTATCACCCAACACCTTCTAATTAACTAAACCATGGCACTAAGTGCCTCATCCAGTCTCCTTTTAAACACTTCCAGGGATGGTGACTCCACCACCTCCCTGGGCATCCCATTCCAATGTCAATCACTCTTTCTGTAAAGAACTTTCTAACATCCAGCCTAAACCTGTCCTGGTGCAGCTTGAGGCTGTGTTCCCCCCAATGTGTCAGTGGGTGCCTGGGAGAAGAGACCAACCCCCACCTGGCTACAACTCCTTTCAGGTAGTTGTAGAGAGCAACGAGGTTTCCCCTGAGCCTCCTCTTCTTCACGCTAAGCATCCCTAGCTCCCTCAGCTGCTCCTCACAGGGCTGTGCTCCAGCTCCCTCACCAGCCTTGGTGCCCTTCTCTGAACATGTTCCAGGATCTCAAGATCTTTCTTAAATTGAGTGGCCTAGAACTGGACACAGTACTCAAGGTGTACAGGGGCAGAAGGACTTCCTTCCTGTGGTCCTGCTGGCCACACTATTCCCGATACGGGTCAGGACGCCATTTGCCTTCTTGGCCACCTGGGCACATTGTTGGCTCATGTTCAGCTGGCTGCTAACTAGGTCCCTCTCTGCCTTTGAGAGAAAGGCCTCAGATGACTCCTAAATAATTAGGAGAGTAGGGAAGGCCTTCTGACATACTGAGATGCTGGAGTCAGATGAGAGAAATACCATTTGCAGGTTGATAGTTTGAGAATTTGAAGATGAAATGGTGCTCTGAAGGGACAGGCTGTTGAACTGACTATTGAATGACATTTTTGTAGAAGACAGGCTTTCCTACCTTCTGGAGGCAAGAGTGGTGGCAGGGAAGGATGACAGCCCTTATCTTCAGTGCTCTTTGCTACTTCTCCTGCACTTTCTGGATATTGTGATTTATGGGTCTTATCATTGGAGAGATGAATGGTTCAGCCATCCTTGCTGCTATGCACAGTGTACACAAGACACATGTCTCCACTACCCACATCTCTACATGTGCACAGAAGTTGAAACCACATCAGCTCCTTCGGGCATCAAGATTAGGTGCAGTTCAGAGTGTGAAGAATCCAAGTTCTCCAATACTCAGGCATGCACACAAAATACTTACAACTGATAAACACTTGCCATATCATTCACTTGTCCTTTTGCTTCCCTCTCCAAGAGGTGTGCATACAATTTACCAGCATAGTGAAGTCATAAAACAACTTTTCTCATGTAATGTAACGTTACAGATGAAGCAGTGATACAACACAAACATGAGCTGTGAATCTTTCTAACACACAAACTTGGGGTAAACTGAAGGGAGAGATCCATGTGAAGGCTCACACTCAGCTCTCTGAGGAAGTTTTCATTGATTTCCTAGAAGTTTTTCCATATACACAAGTCCATTCCTAGAAATGTTCATTTGCTTTTTATCTACATTCTACCAAGATGAAGGAAAAGAAATTGGTTTTGGTTTGCACTCCTTGTTTTCCTCCAGAAAATGTTCAGTGGGGCATTACTGTCCTGTGTTCTAAATTCTTACATCTTGCAGTTCTGTATTTTATGTCCTGTACCTCTGACTAGCGCTTTATCAGACACTAAAGAACCTTTCATGTCTCTGTAAGTAAGCCCATTACAGATTTAGGGAAAAAATGTTTTAAAAGACCTCTGTAAGATTTTCCCTGCTGCAGAGCAGCCTTAACATAAACTACCTGATAACCCCAGTTTGTATGTTTGTGAAGAGAGCAGGTTTCCAAAGACCTGTCCTTGACAGCCCGGATTAGATGATACCTAACAGAGAGAAACCATGGTTCAGAAGAATTTGTTTTCATTTGCAGCTCACTAGAGGCAGCCCAAAGCTAACTTAAGTCTCCTGGCTGGGTGATACTGAATAAAGATAAAACCAGGCACAGACAAAATAAGACTGTTCATGCTCGATACAGCTGTACTCCGAGTTCCCACATGACCACAAAGCAATAAGCCACCGGAAGGAAGATGTGCTATCTTTGAACACCTCAAACCCCATCCACTCGAATTGCTGCAATCCAGTGCTAGCAGAGGTACTTGCAGTACAAAACTGCTCAAGGGGCATTGCCCTTTGGCAAAAAGGCCTAAATCAAGAAAGGTGACCTTAGCCACCCAAAGTGTCAGATTGCCAGAGGTACAACTAGACCAAACTCTCCTCCCACCATGGAGGATCAGACACAGGCAAGCGCTGAAGGCAGTTTATCAGTTTTACTCAGCCTGTAAATCTTTACCCAAATTAAGAAGGCCACAGTAGGAGGAGGAGAAGGAAGAGGGAGCAAGTTTAACTAGTTCCATTTCTAAGCTAATTTAGTTAAAATCAGTACAACTTTTGTGTGTGAGCAAGGCTTATTGTTGAAAAGCTAATTCTAAATTAAAAAGAGAAATAAAGTGGTGTCATCCAATACGAAGGAGACATGGTCTCAAAGTGCTGCTGAACTGCATGATAACTCCTAAAAGTACCAGAATGCACAGATTAAGTACAAGTGACTTAATAAGATGCTACACTGCATTCTGAAGACTGTTTAAAATTATCTATGAATGTGCTTTTGCTTGTCCTAAATACACAGCAGAAACACACTTTTGGATTTTTTTTTTTTTTTTTTTTTTTTTTTTTTTTTTTTTCTTTTTTTTTTGTTTTCCTTTTNTTTGCATCTTTCAGTCATTCTCTGAGCTGTCATACTCTGAAAAGCCTGGTTCTATAGGCACTAGAGGGAGAGATAGCTTCACTACTGCTCTTCTTTCCAATCATACTCTCAAGTCTGAAGGAACCAATTTTAATAAGTGACACACGGAGGAGACTCAGTCATTTCCCCATATGATTTATCCAGTGTGTGCTACAGGGCCCTGGTACAGTGTTGTGTTTTCTGGGAAGAAGGCATTTTCACAAGAAATGCCCATTTTCAGGTTTGGAAAATTTTCTAAATAATAAACAAACAAAAGACAGAAGGGGCTACAGCTTGCCCAGCTGAACCTCAACTCAAAACATTGCTTGAACTTACTTTCTGATGGGTTTTCTGCATTCTACAGCTGTGCAGAAAAGTGACAATGTATAGCATTTTGCAGATACAGCGTTGTAGCATGCCACAGGCTATCAATACCCTTTACAATCAGTGGGGCAGGGGACTCTCCTTCTAAGCTAAAATATAAGTTGTGTGAATTGTGAGCCACGTGCAGACTTTGGACGTGGCCTGGGGCCCCCAAAAATTTCGATAAACAACTGCTCAGCCAAGTGCTGCCCTCACAAAGCACTGCATAGCCCTCTAGCACAATAGGCTGCATTTAGTCAGGTGTAAGACGTTTGTGTTTCCAGAACTAGGATCCTTGCACAGAGGTTATTCTACCATAAACCCACATTGTCTGATCTTCCAAACCTGGCAGTCGCTGGAATTGCTGGCTGTGTGCATGACCCTGTGGCATCTGACAGCAATCTGCTCCTGTTGCCCATAAGTAAAATATCCTGTAACTCACCAGAGGACCAGTATTCTTGCATTGCAACAGATGTAACATACTGCCTTTTCATCGTGCTTTTTATTTTCTTTAAGTTTTAATGGACAGTGAGTAGTTGCTGGAGTTCACTTAGTCAAGCAGGTTTGCAGTCACACAGCTAAACACATAATCATCTCTTCCCTAAACCCACTCTGACATCCCCTTTAGCCAAAGATGACATCTTGTAGTTTTGTGACATAGGCAGTTTAGATAAGTTTCTTGTAACTGCCACACAAAAGGCTGGTTTATTTTTGTCTGGAACGATTTAAAAAAAAAAAAAAAACAAACACACAAACACCCCCCCAAAAAAAAAAAAAAAAAAAAAAAAAAAAAAAAACAAAACCAAAACAAATCACAACCAAACCCAAACAAAGAAACAAAACCAAAACAAACACCCAAACAAAACCAAACCAACCAACCAAAACCAAACCAAACAAACAAACAAAACCCAAACCCAAACAAATCCCATTCCATAAACTCTGTAAGAGGGAAACTTCTTGGAAAGTATATTGATCAAGAAATTTCCTTCACATCCAAAGTCTGGGTGAGAATGGCACCTCAGGCATAATTCTACGTATCCTTACTTCCAAAAGTGTGGGTCAGCATTTAAACATTATCTGACCACAGCTGCAGATCTACAAAGCATCTGCAATTAAGCATGTTCTGGTACCCACCCTTGTCTTTAGAAGAACACGAGAGTTTGCACTGCCTGAATACATTAGCCAGCAGCAGTTAAACACAATCGAGCTGTCTACTTCTAAGTTTAGGACAGAATACTTCACAGCTGCAGTCCTTCTCCCACTGGGTATGACTAATCAGATCTACTTCCCTGATATTCTCTCCATCTTTTTAGATGTTTGCAGAGATAAATTCTTTTGGCCAAAAGCACATTCACGTTGAACTAAGTGCTCACTTTGTCTTTTTCCAGCATATGTGTATTTTTTAAAATGCCGTGAGCAACGCTCAGGGATCTGTTAGCCAGGGAGAAACCACAGGTTATAGATGGTGGTGTCAAGTTGTTCCAGTCAATGATTGAACAGTGCAATTCATCACTTCACTGCCATGCACTAGATTGGGGGTTCTTTCTCCTTTGTTAGCTTTTCAAAGATGTGGGGTTCAGAAAGGATGTTACTGGCTTGCTCCTATTTCAGAGTTATTTGTGAACAAAGCATTTTTTTTTTACCAACAGAAAAAAATGCAGCTAGTATAGCTGGAATGGTAAACTGAGTTGTAATTAACTTAATTACAATAATAATGAAAATACACTCTTTGGAGGATAGCAAGGCTTTTAAGCTAGCTGTAGTTCCAGTCTGACAGCAACAAACAATTTAAATTGTGCAGTGGATAACAACATGTTGGTAAAGAAGCCCAAAAAGAGGCTCAGACAAACAGGACTATGCTCAGCATGTGAAAAATGATCTATTTCACGTTATTTTGAGAAAGGGGACTTTTGTAAATTCAAATAAAAAAATCAAAGATTCTATTTTGTGACTTGGAGAATGTTTCTTTTCTTAGGTTGCTCACAACGTATAATTAGAACTGTAGTGTGCTTTACTACACACTGCACAAGAGATTCTCTGTCCCACAAACCATGAGTAACTGACAGAAAACTTTCAATCTGCTACTATAAGCTACCATTCCAAAAAGCAGTTGCCAAGCTTAACTCTATTAACAAAGTAGATTTAAAAAAAAAAAAGTAAGTTACAATTCTAAAACTTAGAGGTTGTTTTGGTTCTGTTTCCCTTTGTAGCCTTTTTAATAGACAGAAAGAAGAAGAGCACTTATGGAGCAACCAGCTACAAACCCTCTTCTTTTACTATACAGATACACTTTAGCAGAGAATCCTCTACTTTGGGTACAATAGCCCTGCACAATTCACAAACCAGAGACTTCAGTCACAAAGTACTGAACTGTGAACAAATAAGGTTATCATGAGTATACATAATAATATAATAAAGATACAGGCCATAAAAACAATTTTTGATGAAAATATCATAAATATTTTTCAACTGGACATTTATCTTAACATCATAGAAAAAGTCTTATGTTCATACAAGTGTTACAGTGGAAAAGTCAGAATATTTTGTTGGCTGTTGGTGTGTGTTTGATGTGTAGTGATGCATTATATCTCATTAGAATTCAAACACATACCTCAACTTCATTGAGTATCAGCTTAAAGATTTTTCTGTTCTTAATACCAGTTACTGCAGTGCTGCATATTATGTGTGGGAACTCTTCCACACCGTATTTGGTTCTCTGATATCTTCTGAAAAGAATGGAAGATATCGAGCTCCTATTACTCACAATTTACACAGGCGTTTGGATATAACATTGCTAAATGGCACAACACTTTGTAACTCAAGTAATTTAGCAAGAAATTTTTGCACTACATTTATGTGTTGTTGTTATTACGGTTATGATGATGATGCTTCAATGCTAAGTTCAGGAGATGCCTATGTGATTAAACAGTTCCCCGACTCAAAAATTGACAGAGAAATGGAATGACCAAGCTCTGAAACACACAAACACAAGACAGCCAGAAGACCGTCTCATAGTACATGATATGGTCTGCCTCCCTCCCACTTAACATTTGTCCCATGGCCCCAAAGAACAGTAAATGTTTAACTTCTCTGGAAATAGAAAAGTCATCTGCTGTGCTTCCCATTATCTCTATAATGTTGTTAGCTCACAGCTGAGTATCAACAGGTTTAATCAACTGACAAACCCCTATTTGAAGTCAGACTTCTAGGTTCAACATTATGGTAACAAAGAAGAGCCAGCTTAAAATATTTGGCTGCATGTTTGGATATTCATATACAGAGGGGTGCAATGACTATGCAGCTTTCACAAGTGGGGAACCTGAAGCATGGAGAAGAAATGGCTTTCCTTGGAGTCACAAAGTATATTAATAGTGATACTGGAAGGTGTAGCTGATGTTCTGATTGCTCAGTGCATATGCACTGGGAAGATCTGGCAGTACTTTTGGGCTGGGAATACCCAAGCCTTTCTTGAGCACAAACATCACTGAACATCAGGGGTTGGGAGGGACCTCAAAAGATCATCTAATGCAACCCCCCTGCCAGGGCAGAATCACCTAGAGTAGGTCACACAAGAACACGTTCAGGCAGGTTTTGAACATCTCCAGAGAAGGAGACAACCTTTAAGGCAGACTTAAGCAGTGCGTCACAACAGCAGCACAGTCCTACTGTAGTAGACTACCATGCCGCCTGTGCACCCTGACAGACATAGCAGAGCATGTAACATACACAGTAGGAGCTGGCCAGACTGATGATGTCTGGAGGAAGGCTGCAATGCTGGGCAGTTCCCCATGAGGTCATCATCCCAATTTCCCTGTGCACCTGCAAGATTCTCCTGCCAGGCACTTTCTCAGGTCCTCAGTGGCTCTAAGACCTTGCTCCATGATGAGATGAGCCACGTGGAGTTGTTCATCATGCTAATGTATGGGGTCAGCCAGTCCTGAGACATAAAGTGACTCAGCTGGATAAGGGTCATATGCTACATGTGTGTGTAAGGAGTTGCCTGTCTACAAGAAAGCCTGAGGAAAGAGCCAATTGCATGCAAGACTCATCAGGCCTGTTACTGGCTTTAAATGGCAGAAGATTGAAACATGCTGAATTAGGAGAATGAACACAAATGAAAATACAGTAGGTATCTGTATGTACATAACAGGAAACCCCCACATGAACACAGCCATCCCTCTGCCCCACAAAGAGGCACTGCCTACCTGTTACCAAAGTGGCAACAGAAAGCAGAACACAAATCTTAAGGCTGTTAAAATGTCATTGCTTTAAAAAAGTGCTCTACAGCAGATTCAGTTTTGATGAAATAGCAAAATCCCAGTAAATAGACAGTACAGAAACAGATCAACTATAAGCAGAAAAATAAAACACATCTACCATATAAAATCAGATTATGTGTTATGATTAATTATCCTTTTACCTTGCAAACTGCAAAAATTTGTAACTCAAAATGAATCTCCTAGGGCATATAATTTAGTGACACACTATATATGAAAGAATACAATTTGCATTAAGTTTCAGCATGATTCATTGCTTCTGCTTGACTACTCTCTTGAAATGCACCATTGTACTGTACTTGGAATCTGTTTTGTTGTTTGGAGAATTGCATCTACAAAGTGCTATTTATTCTGAATTATTAAGACATTTTGTTATCTAACAAGTTTTCCTCTACAATAGCAAGCCTGACCTGCAGTACACAGTCAAATATCAGAATCAAAGAGCATTAGGGGTTGGAAAGGACCTCAAAAGATCATCTAGTCCAATCCCCCTGCCAGAACAGAATTGCCTAGAGTACGTAACACAGGAATGTGTCCAGGTGGGTTTTGAACATTTCCAGAGAAGGAGACTCCACAACCTCTCTGCGCAGCCTGCTGTGGTGTTCTGTCATCTTCAAAGTGAAAATTTGTTTCCTTATGTTCACATGGAACCTCCTGTGCTCCAGCTTGTACCTACTGCTCCTTTTCATTGGACATCACTGCACAGAGCCTGGCTCCATCCTCCTGACCCTCACCCTTCACATATTTATGAACATTAATGAGGTCACTTCTCAGTCTCTTCTTCTCCAAGCTAAAGAGACCCAGTTCCCTTATCCTTTCCTCATAAGGGAGATGTACCACTCAAATAGGTAATTTCTATCAGCATATTTAAACAGCAACAAACGGAGGATCTCTAAGATTGCGGAAATCAATAGCCCCAGTCAGAACAGACGCTCCATTGTCCTTTTTAATACCCTGAAAGATCCAACTCTGTTTGTCATCTTCAGGGAGAAGGATACATCATACATGGTTTATCAGCTACCTTACAACATTGCAATTCACCAGGTCCACGTGAAAACGTTGTGCAGCAAGTCCTTTCTCCCCTAGAAGTCCTGTTACTCTTTCTAGTTAACCCACTGCCCCAGTTTTTGCCCTCCCATAGTTCTGCTTTTGCCACCCCTGACTTCTGAAACCTATTTCCAGTTTCCTGCAAGCTGGAGTTCTGAGTTCAGGCACAACACTCATCCTTCTTTAAAAGTGATTGTATCAACAGAGTGGTAATGCTGCTAACCTCAGAAAGGCAACACAAGAATCAATAAACATATATTTAATTCTACACAAGTATTACATAGGCCAGCCACCTGATTTCTGAACAGCTTACCATTAAAACAACTGTTCTTATCAAGTCTCCCAATTACATGATTGTTGTGTGCACACAAGCATAAGCCTTTAGCTTCTGGAATCTCTCTGCAGCTGCTCCTCCTTTGAGGACAGCATCAAGAGCTTCTTCCCTATGCAGCCACGTGAGAGAAAAGTTCAGCACGATCCCTGCTGCAGCTATGATAAACCTCTCCTCTCCCTGAACTGGAGAAAGGCAGCCAAGCTGAGGAAATATTCCCTCTCCAGTAAAGTTGAAAAACTCACCCAGATCAGAACTTGTCCAAGCAAGAACAGCTCTAAAAAGGACAAAGTCAAAACTCATCACAACAATTTCCCACTTTGTTTATCAATAAACTCTGAGTCTCTGCTGCTAAAATAAATAAGAATTTTACTATGGACTAGAAGACATGGGAAGAAGGGAAAAGAACAATAAAGAAAGCATGTATTTCTAAGTTATAGTTCTCAGAGATAGCCTAATCATATCCCAGTGCATGCAAATCATTGTTTTCTTCAACTGTGCAATTAGTTGGCCATAAAATGGGCACATTGCATTTGTTCATGCATATAAAGAAATAAAAAATATTTTAAATACACTTGGGAAAATTCATCTTTGCAGTAAGGAAGCAAGAACTTAACACACACTAAGCAAAGAACGCTTTTGTAGCAAAATATGATCCAGACAATTTGTCATTTTAGCCTTTTCAGATTAATTTTTATCAACAGCATAAAGCAGGTATCTTTTTCACCTGTACTGAAAAAAAAACAAAAAAACCAACCCCAAACAAAACCAAACAACTAAGTCACCTCCATTAACCTAAGCAAGAAAGAAACGCAAAACTGATCTCTAAACATACTTTAGTAGTAAGAAACCCCCAACCACCAGCACCTACCTCCTACTCCAAGGCTCCCAGGTTCATCTCCCTACCACTGAGGCAGCTCACAAAACTACAGGCCAGCAAAGCTCTCCAGCTGCTGTAGTCCTGCCGTCTCCAGCCCAGGTGGGTTAGGCATTGCACTCCTCTACAGGTGGTATTTTTTTGCTCATTTGAGCTGTGCACCAGTTGTCAGCCTGCACAGCTACACAGGAGGTGGTTTGCCAGTGTGGAGTTAACACTCCACGTTCCTCAATACACCATTTTATGCTCCACTATGGACTATAGGAGAGCTTGGCTCCCAGCTCTTGGTTGGTATCTGGCTCATAACCCAGAACAACAAACACACTCCCTGTAGGCATATAACTGACCATTCTTGTCACTAATACTTTTAATTATTATTGAACTGTCAATCACACACTTCAAAAATTAGAAGGAAACTTCTTCCAAACTGTACTTTCCAGTTCAATTCAAAAGAGAGGAGTAAGAGGGATTTTTGGAAGTCTAGATTTAACAGAAAAGAAGTAGGACCTTTTCTTCTTTTTATTAAACTTTGAGATGTTTGGATATTTGTTGTGCCCATTTCAGGGAGTTCTTTGTAGTTGCAAGGCAAGAATTTAACACTTGAGTGGCTTGTGATATAAAACACACAGGATTTGTTCCTTTCCTTACACAGCCTATTTTGGTAACCCGTACATTAAAAAAAAAAAAAAAAAATCCATTTTCAGCTGTTTACAGACCTTCCCTCTTCCTTCAAAAGGGGTCTGGGGTGGTGAAAAAATCAACATTAGCCAGCAGTGTGCGCACACAGCCCAGCCAGCCAACTGAATCCTGGGCTGCATCAAGAGCAGTGTGGCCAGCAGGACAAGGGAGGTGATTCTCCCCCTTTACTCTGCTCTCCTCAGACCCCATCTGGAGTGCTGTGTGCAGTTCTGGAGCCCCCAGCACAGGAAGGACATGGAAGTGCTGGAGTGGGTCCAGAGGAGGGCCACGAAGATGATCAGAGGGCTGGAGCAGCTCTGCTATGAGGACAGGCTACAAGAGTTGGGGCTCTTCAGCCTGGAGAAGAGAAGGCTTCAAGGAGACCTTAGAGTAGCCTTCCAGTATCTGAAAGGGGCCTACAGGAAGGCTGGGGAGGGACTATTTACAAGGTCTTGCAATGACAAGGGGCAATGGGTTTGAACAATGGCAGAAGGGAGATTTAGACTGGATGTCAGGAGGAAGTTCTTTACAGTGAGGTTGGTGAGGCACTGGAACAGGTTGCCCAGGGAGGTCGTGGATGCTCCGTCCCTGGAGGTGTTCAAGGCCAGATTGGATGAGGCCTTGAGTGAGCTGCACTAGTGGGAGGTGTCCCTGCCTATGGCAGGGGGTTGGAACTAGATGATCCTTGAGGTCCCTTCCAACCTAACCATTCTACGATTATGCATAAATTCCCATAGTTTTGTGTTTATCACCAGATCTCACCAGTCCTCACCTGCCCACCGCTGCTTTTCCTAACCTTAAAGGCGACTTTAAAGGGAGCATGTATAGCTCGCTACCCTTTATCCCCACTACCCGGCATCGCTTTGCATCCTTTACTAATGCTTCACATTTCTCAAGTCATTAGAAGGAGATTAGCCAATCCAGCGCCTATCACGGACCGTTGTTTCCTTGACAGCCTAAAGAACCGCATCAAAGGCTCAGACGCTTAGTCTGTAATCTGGTTCTCCTTCACCCCCTATTTCACTAACATGGCTAAGCACAATGGAAGAGGCATCCCTAGTTTTGCCCCGATGATCTTTTACAATTATTTCAATAGGGCTCTGCCGGCAAGCACTCCAAGAGGCTCCAGCCCTCGTTCTGAGCGCAGCCCTGCCACAGCGGCGCCATTTCCCCACACTACTCCGCCTCCACCACAGTGCCCCACGACTAGGCAGACAAGCTCAGCTCCCCAGCTTCCCCGCCCACCAGACCGCGAACAACGCGCAAAGCCGGCCTCCTAGGCACGAGCCACCCTCTCACTTCAGACCGCCCGGGGCTGCGGGAGAGGTATGCCGGGACGGGCAACTCGCTAGCCCGCTGTCCGGCCCCGCGTTCTGACCCTCAGGCAGCAGCCACACTGTCCCGCCCCACCGGCTCGGCGGCTAAGTAGCGCCGCAGCGCCGCCGCCGCTTACCGGCGACTCCCGCCCTCCCCCCCGCCCCCGCCAAGTTAGGCTTTCCCGGAAAGGTTCTCTTTCCGGTCCGCCACCGCTGTTCGCTTCCGGTTCCGTGCCCCCAACATGGCGGCGGCCCCTGCACCAAGCGGGCTCTGATCGCTACGGAACCCCCTCGGTGGTGGTGCTGCCGCCGCCGCCCACCCCAGTGCCGGGGCCCGTGCGCGTCCACGCCTCTGGCCTGCCCGCTTCCTCCGCGCGGGGCGAGTCGGGCCGGGTGCTGGTGCGGCTGGGAGCGCCGGCCACCCCGGGCTACCGAGCGGTTCC
>VWZE01013301.1:691392-731917 GCA_013396675.1 Eubucco bourcierii
GCAACCAGCTGGTGCCGGCCGGCGGGGGCCCCGCGTCAGCCCCGGCCCCGCCGGCCCCTGGGGCAGTGACAGCTGCCGCCAGCCCCGGCTACCGGCTCAGCACCCTTATCGACTTTCTCCTGCACCGGACCTACGCCGAGCTCACCGTACTGGCTGATCTGTGAGTGCCTCAAATTCCCTCTGGCCCGATCCCGCGCCTTTCCGAACCCTGCTGCCAGGGCTACCAGTGCCACCTCCTAGCATCCCGACAGGAGGAGGAAGCCTCGCTGGGGATCTGTCCTGAACCCTCGCCAGGGATGGAGTGGAGGGGACGTGGTTTCTTCTTGTCCTTCTCCCATCCTGGGAACGTGCGGGCTTGCCTCAGCATGGGGCTGTATTCGGGGGCCGAGTGAAAGCTGCTGAGTGATCTGTCACACGTAGAGAAAATGATGTGAAGAATGCAGGGCAGCTGAATCCAGATTGTCTGGTTAAATACTTAGTTATTCCCCCTACCCCAAGTTACTATTAAAAAGCCTAGCTGTGCAAACTGCGTTTGTACTGATATCAAAACATACGAAAACGAAATGTGTGAAACACATATTTTCAAACGCTGCAACTCATTGAGTTACTAATGCATCTTTTAAAATACCATGGGATTATTTTGGGAATACAAAAGTTTACTTTATGAACTGCTGTGTGCTGATGTTGTGTTTGAAGTGGCAAAACAAAGGGATGTTTTTGGGCCAAGAAAAGCTTTCCTGAAAGTGTTCAGACTCTGAATAAACCTGTTCCCCTTTTACTTAACTTTAGAGGTTGTTGTGGGGAACAGGTATGTTGTAAGATGTGACGTAGAGAACAAATCGGGGGGTTGGAAATTATATAGATCTTGTAAAATACCATATCTGGTAAGTACGCAAGCAGTTTTGCTTGACTTGGGGTTAAGAGCATTTGAGCTGGACAGGATGAGGAGTTTCAAGATTTTGGTTTACTTCAGAAGAATTTCTCAGATGTCAGGGGAGACGTTTCTCCTGTATGTCTATGGTATGTGTAAACAGTAATGGATACCGTATACACTTTTATGGGAACATCTGCCTGTGATGTCTTCTGGTCTTGTTTTAAGGTGTAGAACAGGTCCCTTAGACTTAAATATGCAATTAAGGTACAAAATAAAATGGGTGGTGTGAATACTTTGGGCACTTTGAGTCACCAAGTAGTTTATAAACTGTGGGATGTCCTCTCCAAAAGCAGAGTGAGATGGCTTTTTCCACTGTATTTTTCCATAAAGTACGGTTTGGGCTAGTAGAAAGCCCAGCTAGGAAATACGTTCCTCAAATAAAATAGTTCCTCATTCTTTTCCAAGCAGCAGTGTAGTCCTAGAATAGGAAAAAAATAACTTCTTTAGTGAGATGCCTATGATACATGTAGAACATAGCAGAAATACATTCCCCTCTCAGCACTAGTATCTTTCTGATCAAATTGAGGATGCCTCTGGTTACTGCAGAGGAGGTTGGGACTAGATGACGTTTAGACATCCCTTCCAACTCAAACCATGCTGTGATCCTGTGATCTGTCTCACACAGTGTTGGTGAAGTTGGGGCCCATGGTATTTCTCCACTTTTAGATTGATGTAAAAAGGAAGAGAAATATTTAAGCCAAGTCAGGAAAGCGATGATTTTGACAGTTGTTGCAGATGTTCCAGGATTACTACTATTAATTAATTAATTCTAGTCATGTATGCTTAGAGAGAGTTACCAGTTACACAGCACAGACAGTGATATGATGTAGCTCACTAGATTAGCAGATGTCTTGAGATGGTCAGCACCCTTCATCCACCTTTAGTTTGACCAATTCCATCTTACCTGGTACAGAATAGTGGCAGGTACCCTATTATACACCTGGTTTTCATAGAATCATAGAATGTCAGGGGCTGCATGGGACCTTGAAAGATCATCTGGTCCAGCCCCCCTTGCCAGAGCAGGATCACCTAGAGCAAATCACACTGGAACGCATCTAGACAGTTTTGTTTTCTACCCCCTTTTAAATAGTCTGCTTTCTAGAGCTATCAAGCCACTTCCTTTAGCAAACACATCATTCCATCATATTGAATAAACATCTATAATTGTAGAAATTTAGAAATGCTCTTTTTAGGTAAGTAGAAGTTTTCCTTGTATGTAATTGAAGGCTGCTTAGAAAAATTTCTAGCTATCTGAAATGCAACAGAACAATAAGTAAAATGTATTTATTTTCACATTTTGTTTTTTTCCTTTTTAATATAGGTTACCAAGAAAGACTGATATGGAAAGGTGAGTTACAAGAAGGCAAACTGTTACGCATATTAAAATCTAGAGCTTTATTTAGGACATTAAGATTCATACAGAACTCTGTCAATAAATATTTTTCTCCTAATTTTAGATTTTTGCAAGAAAATTAGCAGTTTCTGTCTTGCTGTCACTACACAATTTCAAGATTTTTCTCATCATCAGTGGTATTATTATTTTTTTGTGTCTGGTTGGGTTTTTTTGTATGTTTGTACGTACTTTGGGTTTTGCTGGTTGTGCAATAAAACCAGAAAGCTCTGTTCAGTGACATATCCTGCTGTTACAGTAGGTGAACTCTTAAGGACATTTTTCTCTTCATGAATCTTAAAGCAATGAAGTGACAGTGAAGCTGATGTGAAAGGGAACTGGAGAACATAAGTAGTTACTAGTTAGTCTGATAAAGAAACTTTTTGTTCAGAAACAGCAGCTCAGCAATTAAGAGAAGGTGAAAATACCTCTTTCCCATGTTACTTGATCATTCTTATCATGAGCACTGTTGTCTGCTTCTGTTCTGTGTGGGTTTGAAGTGGGTTTTTTTTTCTGCTACCCTACCCTTCAAGATGAGAGATTATTTACTTTTTTGTTTCTTTGAATAAATTTTATGAAACTTGTCAGAAAATGATTTCCTGTATTTGTGTCGGCATGCTACTCAACCTATTTTTTTTGAGACTTGCAGCAGTTGTGATATTTCTAAGAATGTTAATAAACAGTTTCATGTACTGGATGGTCATTAATTCAGTTATCTCAAATAGTCCAAAACTGTCATAAAGTGTTCTGAAATTAATCCTATTTTTAGGGAATAATAACCTGGGATTATTCCTTGTTTGCCTTTTCCCTATACATAATATGTTATGAAAAGAAACAATCTCTTTGTTTGTATGTATGTTTTGGTGGTTGTTTTTTGTTGTTGGATTTGAGGGATTTTTTTGTTTGTTTGGTTTGGTTTCCTTTGTTTATTTGGGTGTTGTTGGTTTTTAAATATCACTCTGTTTAGTAAGGAAATTACATCCAACTTTGGTCAAGTGCTCACTTGGGGGACTGCATTTATCTAACATTTCTTGGTAAAGCTGGAATCTACTTTGTGAGGCACAGAGGTCTGAAATAGCAGCTTAATGGATTTCACATAAAAGAAAATAAAATGGCCTTCAATGTTTACAAAGAATGTCCTGCAGTTGAAGTTAAATGTTCCCATTGTTAGTTTTGACTTAAAACTCTTCCTGGTGGAGAGACTTTCCAACTCTCGGCTTAGATGGGTGTACGCTTCACTGGATAGAAAACTTACTGGATGACGTGGCCTAAAGTGTGATGGTGAATGAAGTTAAAACCAGTTGGTATCTGGTCACAAGTGGAGCCCCCCCAGGACTCAATATTTGGGCTTGTTCTCTTTAATATCTTTATTGATAATTTGGACAAAGGGATTATGTGCACCCTCAGTAAGATTGCAGATGGCACCAAATTGGGCAGCAATATCGATGTCTTTGTGGGTAGGAAGACTCTACAAAGGGACCTGGGAAGGCTGGGTCAGTGGGCCAAGGTCAGCTGTATAAGGTTCAACAAAGCCAAGTGCTTGGAAGTGCATTTTAGTCACAGCAACATGCAGCATGACAGGCCTGGGGAAGAGTTGCCTGGTAGAAAAGGACCTGGAGGTATCGGTTGACAGCTGGCTGAGTAAGAGCCAGCAGTGTGCTCACGCGGCCAAGGCAGCCAACAGCATCCTGGCTTCTATCAGGAATAGTGTGGCCAGCAGTAGTAAGAAAGTGATTGTGCCCCTGTACTCAGCACTGACAAGACATCTCCAATACTGGCTTCAGTTTTGAACCCATCACTACAAGAAGTATGATGAGATGATGGAATATGTCCAAAGAAAGGCAACAAAGCTGGTGAAGGGTCTAGAACACAAGTCTTATTAGGAACAGCTGAGAGAACCAGGGTTGTTGAGCCCGAAGAAAAGGAGTCTCATTGTGTCTCTGTTTCCTAATATCTAAGTAATTTTTCACTGATTTTATTTGTGGCTATTGTCCCTCTACCTTTTGCACTTTTGAGAACAGTCTCCTTGCTTCTTCTGGTTAACACCCCCTTAGATATTTGAAATGGCAGTAGGATCTCACTATAGCCTTCTCATGCAGAAAAAACCACAGCTTTTTCAGCCTCTCATTGTATGTTGTGTGCTGCAGCACTAACCTGTTTCTGCACAGCAGTCTGTTTCTTAGCTAGGGAGTGTAAAACTGGACATAGTGATTCAGATATAGCCTCATAAATGCTGACTCAAGGTGAACGTCTTGAGGTTCCTGTCAGCCAGGTCTTCTCACCAGTTGATGTATCTCTGTATGCTCACACCAGTTTGGCATCACCTGCAAAATTCCCAAGAGTGCATTGCTTTCATACCAGGCAAATTGTTGATGAAAGTGTTAAATTGTATTGGTCCCAGTACTGACCTTTAAGGAGTACTATTAATAAGCATCATTAAAGAAATCTGTCTAGTAGCCACTCACAGCCTTTTATTCCTGGCAGTTCAGCCAATTTTTCACCCACCTTGAGTTCCACTTACCCATGCCATATCTCACCAGTTTGGCTGCAAGGATACCACGGGAGATCTTGTGAAAAGCTGTTTAGGAGACACTCTAAGTGTCTCTTCTGTTCTTGTCCTGATTACAGAGCTGTTCACTTTTTAGAAGATAACTGCTAATCAAGGATACCCCACATCTTAGCAAATCTTTGCTGCCCATTCCCAGGCTACCTTAATGTTTGCTATTTATCTGTACTTAGCTTCTGGAGATACTTGTTTTGTGAATTTTCATCTTAACTGAGCTTAGGTCAACTGACCTATAGATCTCTAGATCCTTCCTGGCCTTCTTGAAGAGCATGATGTTTGCTGTTTCCCAGTCATCAAGAACTTTGATCACTGTGACCTTTCAAAAATGATAGAGAGTAACTTTACAGCAGTATATGTCAGCTCCCTCAGTATGCATCCTGTCCACATCAACAGACTTTTGTATGCCAGGCTTACTGTAGTGGCCCTTAACTTGATCTTCTTTAGCTAATGTGTCCTTCAGACTCATGTGCTAATCTGAAAGATCTGAAACCTCTCAACTAGAACTTGCCAGTACACACTGAGACCCATGGTTGTTATAAAGCTTTTTAATGTGCTTTGCTTGGCTTTTGTAAGCCTCATAAATGTCCTCTTTCCTTAATTTTATCTTCCCTGAATAAACTTTTTGTGCAACCCAGCAAAGATCCTGTATCTATAATAAGAGATGAAAGAATGTTCATAAAATTGAAAGACTGGCTTCTTAATAGAGAAGTAGGTGGATGTGAATTCCCAATGCAGTTGTCATTTAGGGATGATTATGGTGGTTCTGGAAGCAGGATTCTGTTAATTAGAAGTAACAAGTCTTCTGTATTACTAATGGAACAGTTACTGGAATACTTTGTTTAGTTTTATCAATAATCATAATTAAATTGCTGTACTTTATTCTGGTTTGGGGTGTGATTTGTCTACTTTTGATTTCTTGTCACAGAACATCAGTTTGAATTTTCCTACTAGTGTGCTGTTTTCGCCACAGAAGTTTGATTGACATAACAAGCAACTTCTATATGGAATTTGTCAAAGAGATTAGCAAGTTTCTAACACCTCATTGTAGGCATCTTTCAAATTCCATAAAGTTTTTCTTGAATCCTTCAAAATTTTCTGCGTCTTTTTTTCAGAGTGGTTACTCTTAGAGCAGTATGTACATATAGTGGCTTGTCCACATCTTAAAATCTTAATACCAGGCTGAGTGACATTCTAAAACATATTCTCTAGAACACAGTGAAGTTATGGGCATAATGCCCAAGTTCTTGGATGAGGTTTGTGGTATGTCATGCAAGAAACTGGTCCAGATGGTATTAGTTGTTCTTCTAACCTAAATGTTCATCTGCTCCAAGTAGATTGTGTTTTCCTTATTGCACAAAGGAGTTAAACTCATTGCAGAAACACTTCCAGTGGAAACAGGCTCTGTCTGTACTGTAATCATAGACTGGTTTGGATTGGAAGGGACTTTAAAGAGCATCTAGTTTCAACCCCCTTGCCTTGAGTAGGGAAACCATCCAATCAATCAAGAGTATGTGTAGATTGTGTGCTTCACAGATTAGGATCAGAAGGAGGTGCAGCTTCTGTCTGGTAGAGGCCAGTGACTCTTACACTGATTAATGTGCTGGGGTTTTTTTTTCGTATACTTTTGTTACTTTATTTCCTTTGTAGTTTTGTTGGTTTTGGTTTTTTTCCAAAGTAACTAGAAAAAACATAGTGAAATTAGTGGATGCATAAAAAGGGAGGGAAACCTTTGTAAACAGTAGATGCAATAGTATTTCAGAGTGTATAATATTACAGTTCTGCATTGTGGATCTGCATGTCCTTTATACCGCATCTACAATGCAGGTCTGTAACGAAAGGGAGAAGATCTGTGTGTGCCCCTATTATGTTTTCTTTAAGGAAAAACAAGACAGACAGAAATACACTGTCTCATTTTGACTATTTCACTAAAAGTAGAGAAGGAGGAATATTCACTATCAGTAATTTCTCCTTATTCCGATTTCTTTACAAGACAGAAAGGAATAGAGAAGCAAGTATAAGTATGGGGATTTTTTTGGTGGTCTTCACCACCCCCTCCCCCTTTTCTTGGCAAAATGGTAGCATATTGTAACATACTGTGTAAATACATCTTAAAATTACTAGAGTAATACTTTGTTTAGTATCTGATTATTTTATGTTCTTGTGAATGTCACTGTAATGTTAATTACTGCCTGACTGTGTAACCCTTAGGTATGTTGTCGAGTACTTTTTGCAGTTCTGGACCACTCACTTCAGGAAAGATATTGAAGTGCTGGCGGAGGTCCTGAGGAGTGTTAAGAGACTGATGAGGGGACTGGAGGAAAAGTCTTACGGGAAGAGACTGAGGGAGCTGGGGTCATTTAGTCTGCAGGAAGGACCTTATCGCATTCTGCAGCTACCTGAAGGGAAGTTGTAGTAAGGTGGAGATCAGGCTTTTCTCCAAGGCAACTTGTGATGAGAAAGCATGGCCTGAATCTGTGCCAAGGGAGGTTTAGGTTGGGTATTAGGAAGCACTTCCTCATGAAAAGGGTAATTAGATACTGGAATGGACTGCCCAGGGAGATGGTGGAGTCACCACTCCTGGAGGTGTTTGAGGAAAGATTGGATGTGGCACTTAGTGACGTGGTCTTGTCAATGTGGTGGTGTTAGGTCATAGGCCGGATTTGATGATCCCAGGTGTATTTCAGGCTTAATAATTCTGTGATTCTCTCTAATTATAAACCCTGGTGAAATCCTGTAAAAAATATAAAAGTAATTCAGCTGAGGTCTCCAGGGAATTATTTCTCTTAAAATCAATGACTGATTCTGCTGGCTATCCTTTTTCTTTCCCCGGAGGACACAGTCTCAAGCTGTGCCAGGGGAAGTTTAGGCTCGAAGTGAGGAGAAAGTTCTTCACTGAGAGAGTCATTGGCTGCTGGAATGGGCTGCCCAGGGAGGTGGTGGAGTCGCCGTCCCTGGAGGTGTTCAAGGCGCGTTTGGACGTGGCACTTGGTGCCATGGTCTAGTCTTGAGGTCTGTGGTGATGGGTTGGACTTGATGATCTTTGAGGTCTCTTCCAACCCTGGTGATACTGTGATACTGTGATATTCTTAGCTGGATAGAATCCACCTATGTTGCTAGCATTTAGGTGCTCAGAACAGTGAGCTCTTTTTTATTTGGTTTTTTCCCTATTCTAATCAAACAAACCATTTATTAGTGATGCTTCCATTGACACGATTAGACACTATCATTACAGCATTTATTATTTGCACAAGTTTAAACTGCAGCTTTATTATATATCTGAGTATTGGATTATATATCTGAGTGTTGGCTTAATGTACATTCGATGTCTTGGTTTTGTTTTGTTTTCCAGAAAAATAGAAATCGTGCAGTTTGCGAGTCGCACTCGTCAGCTGTTTGTTCGTTTGTTAGCCTTGGTCAAGTGGGCCAATAATGCTGGGAAGGTGGAAAAATGTGCGGTAAGCAACCAGCAGTTTGGTCTGAAATAAGCTCTTAAGCGATGCAGGATTTGGCACACCTTCTTACTATAGAAGTTTGTGGGTTTTTTAAAGCCTATTTCATAGGTAAATCAATATTCAATTATATTAGGGTCGTTCCCATTTAGAAATTATATAATCTTTTAACAGTTTGTGTTCCCAAAAACTCATCAATAGCAAAAAAATGAAAGGATTAACCTGCATGTGGTTTCAGAACTGTTTTGGGGTTAAGGGAAAATAGTGATCTCAGTGCGCCAGTTCTTATTATCACTTTCATGCTGCATTCTTAAATAAGAATAAAGTCCAGAATGTTGCAGAAAACAAGCCCTGAGTGGTTACAAACAAGTTCGATTGCGTTCCAGTAGCAGTTATCAGATAAAAAGCTGCGAGGCTTTACAGAAATGGCATGCAGGTTTAAAGTGTCCTTGCATGCAAATGGAAAAGGTGGTCAGAATATTTGTTTTTTGTCTTAGGGACTTGGACTGGAAGTGACAGATAAAGTCATCTCAGTTATGGATGAACTGAATATATAGGAGTATTGATCTGTGTATTTTATGATTGTTTTTTGTTGTTTTTTTTCCCCCTCCTCTCTTCTTGCTATCTATAGATGATATCAAGTTTTTTAGATCAGCAAGCCATTCTTTTTGTGGACACTGCTGATCGTCTGGCGTCACTAGCTAGAGATGCTTTGGTTCATGCTCGTCTGCCTAGTTTTGCTATCCCATATGCTATTGATGTCCTGACAACTGGATCATATCCACGTTTGCCCACCTGCATTCGGGTAAGTAATGCTGCCATGTGTCAAGGTTGGGGTGGGACTCAGTATCAAATGCACGTTAATAAAACTAATCATCTGTGAGCAAATGGAACTGTAATTTAATACAGGCCCTGTGCAGTCTCTGAAGTGTCAGTTTCATATGCAGATAACTTCCTGCTTGAACAAGTTGCGCTTTCCCAGTGAAATATTTTCTCAATTTAAACCAGTTCTGCTCTAGGATGCACTTAGTAGCAACTCCTCTTCCTTATTTCTTTTAAGTATTTGTACATGCTAATCCACCATCCTAGAAGGATGAAGGGGTTACTGGCATCCATTCCTAGAGGTCTTGCATGTGTTTGGACGTGTACTGAAATACTTAACAGCTCATTTGAATGCTGCTGCCCTTTCTTACCGTTAAAATGCAGAATAACAGGATTTTGTGAAGTAACTTTAAAGTAGTACCTGTGACTTTGATTTGTAAATATAGGTAAGGATTTACTTTCAAATCTTAGTATTTAAAAACAAGTTTAGAATGATGTAAAGCCCTGAATTCATTTAACTGATCCAAGCTGAGCAGTTTTATTCACTGGTCAGTCTTGGGTAAAACGCAACCGATTAGAAAACAAATCTTAGTGTAAGTTACAAAATTTAACTGGTGTAATGGCCTGTAATATTTAGATTTTCAGACTTGTAGTCTGGTGAGTTTTCACCACTGCTACTGAATTACAGCTTTGATACATGTAGATTTGTTTATGTTGTTTTGAACAGGATAAAATAATCCCTCCTGACCCAATAACAAAGAGTGAGAAGCAAACCACACTTCATCAGCTAAACCAGATTCTTAGGCATCGACTTGTGACTACAGATCTCCCTCCACAGCTGGCAAATCTTACAGTTGGTAAGTACTGGAATTCTTTTTTTAAAGAATACATTACTGCAGACTGGTTTAAGTGTGTTGCTTTAGTTCTAAAGTAATGCTAAAAGATAGCCTAAGCAAGACCATTAGGTGTGACTTATCTATTAAGACTGTGGTCCTGTTTCTATATGTACATCAACATATGTATTTTCTCCTGAAAAATGAGGACACTGATTATACTGCTGAAATATCTGCCTTCAAGAAGAAATCCCATGTAGGAGAGGTGAAAAAGTTGTAGATACTGCGTTGCTCTTTCAGCGTGAAAGAATCCTGGCCTTAGTTATGTTCACAATGGACATACTATTTAATTAAACTGTTAGGTCTTTCTGTAGAAACTCTTTGAACTTCATCTTAAACAAGTCACTCTAACATTGCCTTTCTTATCTGTTTTGATACTCGTCTTGGTGTACAGAATATCTTTTTATTTATCTGTCTTTTGTTCTGTGGCTTTGCAACAGTGGACAGATCTGTTAATCTGTTTTCAGATCTCTGTTTTCATCTGGCCCAAGTAGTGGTGGAAATTAAGATGATTTTTTTTGCAGAAAGGGTCACTCTATACCGGACAAGAGTATTGCAGAATCACAGAGAACAGAGCTGGAATGGACCTAGTCAAGGTTTTTAATGAAGACAAGGTTAGCTGTGTGTAAACCATACTCCACAGATCTAACCTGAAGATTCTCTTTCTCACATAAAAATGGAGTGATGATATTTTTAAGTTAAACAAATAGTCTGCAGTGAGATGTATTTCCGTGACTAGATGTCAGTCTGGGCTGAAATCATGTTCTAAACCTCTTTTGAATATTACTTAAAGTAGACATTGTTGACATAGCAAAGAATAGGAGAAATTAAGACAGACCTTTTATCTGCGTAACTTGTCAGCTTGGTAGCCAACTCAGTGTTACTGTATAGCACAAAGGTAAACAAATTATTGTGGCCCAACTACTGCTCTTCAGGACAACGTGGTCCATGCCACTTATTGCTACTGGTTCCGTTGTGAAGTCTTAAAGAGTTCCACAGAAACATACGGCAGAAACTTTAGTGACATAATCCATTGTGAGTGCCAGGAGCTACCACATGGATATTTTGAGGCATCTTATAAATTAACAAACCTTTATTTAAAAAACCTTTCTTTATTTTTTCTAATTCTTTAGCCAATGGCCGTGTGAAGTTCCGAGTTGAAGGTGAGTTTGAGGCCACGCTGACAGTGATGGGTGATGACCCCGACATCCCCTGGCGCCTTCTCAAACTGGAAATTTTGGTTGAAGACAAGGAGACTGGTGGTGAGAAAAATAGTAAAATCAAATCTTTACACTTTTTTTGACATGTTCATCTGTGATGCTGTAGAAGTCTTGTTTATACTGAATCTTTTGCATATCACATATTATGATAATGAAGCTGTAGCTACACTTCGTCACCTTGCCTGATGTGCTTTTAGAACCTTAACAGTGGTAGACTGGACATTGTTGTAGACTGACTGAAATTTCTATAATAAACTAAAGATTTTGTCATTTTGTTAGAAATTGTGATAGAAAAATTGCTTATTAAAGAGTTGTATTTAAAAAAAAATAGTAACTATTTAAAATACATAGTTTCCTGATATCTAATTATTTTTAATTCATGAAAGATGGTCGAGCCTTGGTTCACAGCATGCAGATCAACTTCATCCATCAGTTGGTCCAGTCACGGCTGTTTGCTGATGAAAAACCACTTCAGGACATGTACAGCTGTCTGCGTATCCTTCTGAAAGCTGCTTCCAAATAAGCTGTTCAGTGTAGCCTTGCTCATCCTGGTAGCTGGAGGTCAAGAAAAGATGGATTCCCTGTTAAGTCAGAGGGACGTCTGCATATAGAGTAAAAATTATTGCCTTGGAAGAGGTTATTTTCAGGTGCTAGCATGTAAATTTTGATTTTACACACAATTGGCAGAAGTAAAGGTTGGAGTAGTCAAGACAGAATGTTGTGTGTTACACTAGTACAACAGCAGCTGGCTACCTGTGCTAATTTCAGAGCTAGATACAGTGCTGACTGGAAGGTAAGGGAGCTGATAGATGTTTATACCAAGAACTGCACTGAGATGGTGATGGTTTGTTAGCTGTATTGCACCTATGTGAATAAGGAAGTGAGATATAGCATGGGCAGGACATAGTGCAGTAATTTTCCTGTGTGCAAAGGGCAAATTACCTGACAATGTGAAACAGTTTTGAGTGAAACTGTTTCCACGGAAACAAACAAATCTAAGTTATTTTGGAGTAACCATGGGAAATGGGCTTAGTGGTAGTTGCAGGGTGAATATGGTTTAAGTCAATGGGCTGAAATCAATGGAATGAGGTTTAAGAAGACCAAGTGCCAAGTCTTGCACTTTGGTCACAACAACCTCAAGCTACGGGCTTTGGGAAGAGTGGCTGGAAAGCAGCCCAGTGGAAAAGGATGTGAACATGAGCCAGCAGTGTGCCCAGATGGTCAAGAAGCCCAATGGCAACTTGGCCTGTATCAAGAACAATGTGTCCAGTAGGAGTAGGGAAGTGATTGTGCTGCTGTACTTGGCCCTGCTGAGGCCACAGCTTGAGTACTGTATTCAGTTCTGAGCACCAAGGTAGAGGAAAGAGATTGAGCTCCTGGAGTGTGTCCAGAGAAGAAGACTGGCACGGGGTTTGGAGGGCATGTCATATGAGCAGCAGCTGAGGGAGCTGGGGTTGTTTATTCTGGAGAAGAGAAGGCTAAGGGGAGATCTTATTGCCCTCTACAACTACGTGAAAAGAGGTTGTAGTGAGACCGATATTTTCTTCTGAGTAACTAGTAATAGGATGAGAGGAAATGAGCTTAAGTTGTGCCAGGGGAAATCTAGACTGGACATTAGGAAAAACTTCTATACTGAGAGAGTGATGAGGCATTGGAAGAAGTTGCTCAGGGAAGTGGAGGAGTCTCCATCCCTGGAGATATTCAAGAAAAATGTAGATGTGGTGCTTCAGGATATAGTTTAGTGGTCATAGTAGTTGGGTTACAGTTGTACTCTGTGATCTTAAAGGTCTTTTCCAGCCTCAGTGATTCTATAAATTTCTTTATTAGTATTGTGACACTCTTGTCTAACACCATACCCTAGATAAGACCAAAAAAAAAAAAAAAAAAAAAAAACCAACCAAAAAAACCAGCAACCAAAAAAAAGGGCAAACCACTTTGAGAAATCTTTGGTGATGCTTTTACATCTTGATGTCTGGGTTAGTACATTAGTGTGTTTTCAGATGGCATTTTGTCTGACTTTTGTGACAAACAGATTTATGTATGTAGTGGTCAGAAACAGATGTGTGTATTGTGGAGACTTTTTGGAGGCCTTTTGTTTTCTTAACTCTGGTCATTAAGACTCCTTCTGCCTAGCACTTCAGTTGGAAGTGTTACATTCACAAACACTGATGCTGATTCGTGAGCGCTGGGGTGACCTTGTGCAAGTGGAGCGATACCATGCAGGGAAATGCCTGTCACTCTCTGTTTGGAAGTAAGTTAATTTTGAAAGTACTGTTAACAAATAATGAATGAGATAACAGGAGGGTTCACATTTACTAAGCCAGAATTTTCAGAATTGTGCTTTCTTTTTGATGTGAGACTCCTGAATTTTTGTAATTAAGTACTTAAACATGATGGTTGAAATGAGGGATATACGTTAATGTACAGGAGAACAATGGATGCAGTTATAAATCAGCTCATATTTATGCAAACATCTAAATTAGTTCTTTATCAGTCTTCTACTATATTTATTGCATGACTTGCACTAGATACAGTTTTAAAAGCAGTGCTTTTCTGGTTGTGTTGAATTTGCAGCTGTCAAACTTCTTTATGTAGTTACAGTTTACCAGCAGTTCTGCATTAAAATGCCAAACTGAACCAAATACTTTTTTCAATGGTCTTTTTAGCCAGGACTCTCTAGACCAATCTTTCAGAAACCAATCAAGGATTAACCACTAAAAACCTATTTTCTGCTATTCCAGTTGCCTGGTTTAATTATTCTCTTTATTTTAAGTCAACAGGTGCTTGGCAGGAAAACAGGGACTGCATCTGTTCATAAGGTCACTATTAAGATTGATGAGACTGATGTCTCAAAACCCTTACAGATATCTCATGAGCCACCACTGCCAGCCTGTGATTCCAAACTGATGGAAAGAGCCATGAAGGTAAAGGTTTGCTTTGCAGTAGGCATCTAGTTTTATAAAACTTTAAAATGGTTTGCATTGTCAGTTTGTCTCATTTTGATTCTATTTAAGGGCTGTTTTTAAGATTTCTGGTCAGTAGTTACTGTAGATTATGTTGTGTTTATGTTGGAACCTAAAATTGTCATTACAATTTGCTAGCCTTGATTTCATCCTAAAAAATGCACCTATTTTACAGTGCACTATGTACCATTTATGAGACAGAATGCAGAGCCTGGACTACGCTTTGCATTTGGCTTGAAATGTTTTACAGAGAGGCAGTTCTTCACTTTCTTGTCTGGGAGATACTGTGTAAGCTTACTCTGGAAATCAGGTTCCCTATGTTGCTAGAGCTGGCTACCCAACAGTATGATTTGCTTCAGAAAATCATAACATTATGATTTGGAAATCCCACGTGAAAGATCTAAGATGGCTTGCTTGTTACATGTGTGAGGTAATCTTGGGCTTACATTTTCAGTAACCAGGTTGTCCTGTACCCTATTTGAACGTGCCTTCATGTTGTTAAAGATGAGATTGTTGCTCCAAAATGACTAAATACAGTCAGCTTTCAACTTGGATAAACCTTCACTGATGATAATTATAGATCATGGTTACTGATAGTAAAGAACAGAGAAACTGCATTATAGAATTTTTAATAAGTTTTCTGTAAGTTCCCCAGCAAGTTTGGTTGTGGTATATCAGGATTTAAGAGTTTATAAACTGGAGTAAATGATGTAGTTTTCAAACTTTCAGGACAGTTTTTCTCCCAGGTAGAGCTCCCCAGCTCAGATTCTTCACTTTCTGCTGCTGGTAGCCTTCACATACCTTGTGTCTGAGCCTCTTGGTCCATCTTTTTTACCAAATCTGACAGCCAAGTCTCTGTATGGTAAATGTCAAGAACTTCATGTAGAATCATAGAGTGGTTTGGGTTAGAAGTGACCTCCAGAAGTCGTCTGGTCTCCAAACCCCTGCAATGAGCAGGGACATTCTCCTCTAGATCAGGTTGCTCAGAACCCTGTCAAGCCTGACCTTGACTATTCATCTCCAGGGATGGAGCCTCAACTACTTTCCGGGGCAACTGGTGTTCTACCACCCCTCATGGTAAAGAACTTGTTCCTAACATCCAATCTAAATCTACTCTTCTCTGATTTAAAACCATTGCTCCTCAACCTATCACTACAGGCCTTTTTAAACAGTCCCTCTCCAGCCTTCTTGGAAGCCCTCTCATGGTACTGGAAGGCCACTATTATGTGTCCCTGGAGCCTTCTCTTCTGCACTCTAAACAGCTACAGATAAATGTGGGAAACTTAGTGGAGTATAGTAGTCTTCTACTCATAGAAGACATTACAGTAAATGTATAACAAATACACACATTTAACAGCCTAAATTCCCATATTGAGGCTACTAAATATATAGTTAATTTAGTGAAGATACAGTATTTGTGCCTCAATCCAGGAAAATGAGCTTTATTTAGAACAGTTCCACTGGAGCCAATGCAATCTAAGCTCATTGAATCAGGTCTGCAGGCTGTAGATTAAGATAGGGGGCCATTGTAAATTTGAGAATTATCAAAGTTAACACTGACTCCCTTTAAAACTGCTTGCTCTGAGCTTAAAATATCAGTGGTGGTATACACACTGCTGTGCTAGTGTTTGATAATGGTCTCAGCTGCAATGACATAGATAGCACACTGGTTTTCTGTTTGTTCAAGATACTATATGAAACAGTGATGTGAACAAACATGTTTGTCTAAGCAGGTTATTATACATTAACTGACTGAAAACTGGATGCAACTGTGGAACCCATAGTCGCTTATTTGTGAGGAAGATTTAACTCACAGCAGCTGCTAGTTGAAAAGCTCTTGTGGATGGATAAACATTTGACGTGTAAGACTTTGTCTTGGAAAGCTAGTCTTTAGGGGAAAGCCATTCTGTTAAGTATGGAGGCATTTACTGAAATTCTGTATAATTTTATTCTGAAATTAAACTCTTCTGTGTTTTTATCTCTTGTACCAAAATATAATTTGAGTTTAATTCACCTTGGAACAGTTTTCAAAGCCCTGTAAGGTTAACTTAAAAAAAAAAAAAAAAAAAAAAAAAAAAAGCAGTAATTTGCACCTTTGCTTACTCAAAATAGGTAAATAATGTAACTGCAATGTGAGTGATTATAAAAGCAAATGCTTTAGTTCAGGTTACACAAGTAAGTTACAGTGGCATAAACTTCAGGCAGTGCAGCAGCCTCCAACTGCTCTAGATGTAGGCTCTAGATGCTCACAAGTTCAGTAGGGTTGCTCCTATTCAGTGTCTACCTTGTTACCCTATTAGCAGGACTAAAACTAGTGTGTTGTATATCATGCTACAACTGCATGTGTGTTTGTGTAGAGGAAACCACAGTCTAACTGTTGTTTGGAGGGGAGATTGTGGTTGTTTTTTGTGTTGTTGTTTGGTTGTTTTTTTTAGTGATCTTAAGTTAAACAGAGATGTGCTAAGCTGGAAAATATTCTAGACTTAATCCACATCTAGAGCATACTTTTCTTGAGAAACGTTGGACCAGATGATCCTTGAGGTCCCTTCCAGCCTGGCATTCTATGATTCCATGATTCACAAAAAAGAAGTCCTGCACAGAGTGGAACAGTATAGTTTGAGAAACTTTTTTCTTTTGTGTTTTCTTATAGTCATCTTTCGAAAGCTCTCCCACTGCCTGCTCCACAGACAGAACCTTACATTAGTTTGTTGTATTTATAGCAATCCAAATACTCAAATTATAGTTTATTTGGTTCATCACAGTTTGAAGAAAATCTTTCTGAAGTAATTGTTAAGTGGCTTTGTTCCAACAGGCTATTGAATAAAGTCTACCCATCAAATTTGAACTTACTCAGATACATTCCTTTTTTACAGATTGACCACCTGTCAGTAGAAAAACTCCTAATAGACAGTGTCCATGCAAGATCTCATCAAAAACTCCAGGAGCTGAAAGCCATTCTAAAGAGCTACAATGTTAATGATAATTGTACGTGATTCCTGCTGACATTTGCCTCAAGTGAATTGCCATTTGTGCCTGGGAAGGATTTCCTGTTTCCTTGGCCTTTCTTGCTTTCATTAATTTAAATTTTAAAATATGAAAAAATAAAAGGAGATGTGTTCTGCATTAACAAGGCTTAGCTTACTCTATGTTGTTAATTGTAAAATACTCATACCTCTGAGTATGAGTACAATAGGTGAAGCTGGTAGTACATTATAGTCTGTGTTGAAGGGTTAAAAGTCATCTCGTGTAAAACTTGTATGCGCTCAGAATTAAAAGTAAATTCTCTGCCTTGAGATAATTTTCGTGGAGACTTTGCTTAAATTGCTGTAAAAACGATTGGGATTTGAATTGAGTTCATAATTGTGAAGCAGTGAGTTAAAAAAGATATCCAAGGATTAATGATCTCTTCAAATTTAGTCTGTTTTTTCATGTTGGTTTGTTACCATTGTTATTTTCATAATTCTCCTTTTGTTAACAGTCTTAATAGTGTGCCAGCGAGAATTGCCTCCATAAAAGCAAACAGCTTTGTGGTTGTAGTGGACTAGGTTTTAATATGATGCACTTGAATTTTGTGTCAAATTATAAACATCAATTTTTGTTTAGCATTCATTGAGACGGCTCTTCCAACTCTCGTCATTCCAATCTTGGAACCATGTGGTCGATCAGAGTGCCTGCATGTATTTGTTGATCTCCACTCAGGAATGTTTCAGCTAATGCTGTATGGTGTTGGTAAGTAGATTCAAGACAAGGCTGTGTTTAATACTTTGCAATAGTCCTGCATTATGAGGTAGTTCTGTGTGAACATAATCTGCAAATTCTTTCATGCAAATAAGGGTAATGTAAATGAACACTGCATTTGTTTCGTCATCTAGGTATTTGAGTTTGGGGAATGGAGAAGTAGATCTCTGTGCCTGACAATCACAGTTCAGTTAGGTATATTTTAAGAGGACAATAAACTAAATATTCTAGGCATCATTGCAATGCATGTTCTTTACATGCATAATCTTTATAACTCATGGCCTTTCAGTATCTGAAGGGGGCCTGCAAAAAAGCTGGGGAGGGACTTCTTAGGATATCAGGTAGTGACAGGGCTAGGGGGAATGGAACAAAACTAGAAATGGATAGATTCAGGCTGGACATGAGGAGGAAGTTCTTCAGCATGAGAGTGGTGAGAGCCTGGAATGTGTTGCCCAGGGAGGTGGTTGGGGCCCCATCCCTGGAGGTGTTTAAGGCCAGGCTGGATGAGGCTCTAGCCAGCGTGATCTAGGGTAGGGTGTGCCTGCCCATGGCAGGGGGGTTGGAACTGGATGATCCTTGTGGTCTCTTCCAATCCTGACTGATTCTGTGATTCTATGATTCCTGGCTTGTGGTGTTCATGGATGCGTTCTTTTTGTATGGAGCTGATTGAGAGCTGTGTTGAATGACCTAATACACTTTAAGTTACTGTTAAACTCTTCAGGTTTCAGATTTCTTAAGAAAAGAAGCAAAATGAGTTATTTTAGGGTATTTTTTTGCCTAGTTACTTACTGTGTTATGAATCATTTGTTATGTATCATAATCTCTTTCTTCACAATGAGACATGTGGAGAAGACAAGGGGCAACAATTACAAGTTGCACCAGGAGAAGTTTCATCTCGATGTAAGAAAGAAGTCTATTACATTGAAGACAGTCACTGGAACAATCCCCCCAGGGATGCAGTGAAGTCCCAATCATTGGAGGTTTTCAAGATACCCTCGAAAAGGTGTTAGAAGGGTGTTAGATTCCCTTCCCATGGAAGGTTGGACCAGGTGGTTATTTTCTTTAAGGCCTCTTCCACCTGGACTGCTCTGATTCAGTGTTTGTTAAGTTAGATAAGACATTTTCATTAGAAGGTCAACATTTTGTTTGAAGAGCAGGTCTTAAGACCATTCACTCACCTAATGTTCTTGCAGATCAGCTGACACTCGATGATGTGGAGAAATCTGTTAATGATGATATGAAGCGTATCATTCCTTGGCTCCAGCAGCTTAAGTAAGTGACTTGGATCATTCACTTAATTTGCTTAGAGTAAATCACCATATCTGTTGTTTGGATGATCACACTTGCATGGTTTTGTGTTTTACCCCGGTAGGGGATATACTTTCTCATGGTTCTAAGCAACCTTGAACATTTGCTATCTCCTCCAAATGGGTGGAGGAAATACTGCTTTTGATTGGAGCTGATTCCATGGTTCCCCTTGAGTCTTCTGCTTTGCACATAGCCTCATGCATTGCTGTGCCCATGCTCTTCATGAAATCTTTTCACTTTAAGTCAGTAGAAGTCCACTTGCTTCCTGAGGATCTCATTTTGTGATCATCTCCCATTTTCTATCTCCTTTAACCCATTCTCTTTCTACAGCCAAACTCTGCTTGTTTCTCAGCAAGAATAATCTCCCTTCTCACAATACAGCACAAAAGCAAGGAAGTGGCCTAGAATGATTTAAATAATAGCTATTTATCTTCTGATGCTTCAACCCTTGCTAGTTTAAACCTCTAATATTCCTTCCTTAAAGCCCTGAGATTTGAACAGAAGATACACTTTTGGCTCCCACAAGAGTTGTAGCAAGTAATACAAATACCATTTGCATCTGCATGAAAAAAAGCTCCACCTGCTCTGTCATTTTGGAAATTCCCAGTACTCTCAACTAATCTCAGGGTGGAACCTCTGTCTGAGGAGTTTTGCTTCTAAAAGGAGCATTGTGACACATGGAGCACTGGCACCCCAGAGAAATTAATCAGCCTCCCTTTGTTATTAATAATGTACTTGAGATAATGGCTTGGGTAATGCTGTGGGTTTTGAGGAAGCCAGACAGTCCCATGAAAAGTCTTTTAGGACAGCTAGATCTAGCATGTGTCAACACGAATACACGTGGTGTGTTGTGATGGAGAGCTGCTGAGCACCCATACCTGCTGCTGCTGTTTTTTGGGGGAAGTTTGAGAAACCAAGCCACACATTCCTGTCCCTTTTTCAAGCGTAGTTAGTCTTTCTGTTCTTGCCACTATAGCCCAAATCAACTGGAGTCAGACAAAACTGAATTCCAAACATTAGAATAAAGTTGGTGTGTTGCGTGTGGTTGAGTTTGTTTATAACATAATTCAGAGTGACAGCCAGATTTGTTGATTTTTTTTCACTGCATTGCTTGCTAGCATATGGAAATAAACATTTTCTCTACCAAAAAATAATCAAAGTTTCCAGATTGTAAAATAACTGTGATGTGCATGGGGTTTAATTTGTCCCTTTCCTTTTTTTTAAATTGTCGTTTCATATTGTGCTGTATAAAAATTTATTGATGTAATCCTTCAGTGAATAATTTCAGGGCTTTTCTTCTTAAATTAAAATCTGTTTTATTCAAGCTGAAGACAATATATTCACACAGGAATAAACTCGTGTGATTTTTGGTATATAACTTGTGCAGCACTGATAGATGTTGACTTAGTGTCAGATCAAGAGTCAGTCATATTGTAATGTTCTGAACAACAGTACACTAGAATAATGTCAAACAGTCTCATGATGCTAACACTGTTATTTCAATGCAAGGTTCTGGCTTGGACAGCAGCGCTGCAAACAGTCTATAAAACATCTACCTACAGTGAGCAGTGAAACTCTTCAACTAGCTAATTATGCTAACCACCCAGTGGGAAGCCTTTCCAAACACAAATTGTTTATCAAACTCACTCGCCTTCCACAGTACTACATTGTAAGTAACTGAAAGATGCTTCAGTCTTTTGCTCCCAGTCATGGATGTACCAGACAGTTTGTCTTTTGGACTGTTAACTCTAACATTAAGAACCAAGTGGCTGATGTAATCCTCAGCTCTCCCTTCTTCCTCTCTTCTCTCATTAAATGGGTTTGTTAAGCAGTCAGGCTTACAGGGGAAGGAGCATAAAGAAGTATTACTCAGCAACCTTCCCATTCTCTGTTATCTGAAAGTTTAGTCTCCTTTCTCTTCTTGGCATTTCTTTCCTAGCCACAGTATTAATGTCTTGAAATATTCTCCTCCCCTTCTTCAAAGAGGAGAGGATAAGGAACTGATGATGACATTCTTAGCTTGAGGGTCTTCTCAATTTGTTTTGTTTTAAATATAGGTTGTAGAGATGTTTGATGTTCCCGGCAACCCCACTGAACTAGAGTACAAGTACCATTTTCTCTCTGTGAGCTATGCTGAAGGAGATGACAGCCCTGCTACTGCACTTTTACTACAGCAGTTCAAACCAAACATTGAAGAGTTGGTACTAGACACAAAAAGTGGGAAACAAATGAAAAGTGGTGTCAAACGCAAGGTATGTGCTTCAGAAGCCGTTGGGCTAGTTGTAGAGCCTGAAAGCTAAACACATGTTTCGGAGCGTCATTACCAGCTTCAGTAGTGTTCTTTCAAAAGTTTATGTGGCATCTTGTATTGCAGCTTGGTTCTCTGGACTGCTTCCCTAGGGAGATGTTGGTAAACTATTTTGCAACAGTTGTCTTCTAATTCATGCCAGACCATTAAGCTGTTCCAGAGAGCCAAGGCAGAACACAGTGCTGAGGAAGCTAGAGCTCTCTATATGCAGAGCAGTGGTATCTCAGTGATATTCTTTGTGCCATGTAGGTATGACCTGTGAAAGACTTACAGGGGCTGGTAAAAATTACTTCTTGGGGTTGGGCTAACATGACTTCAAACTGAAAAAAAGCATATTTAGATTGGATGTTAGGAACAAGTTCTTTACTGTGAGGGTGGTGGAACACTGGGACAGGTTGCCCAGAGAGGTGGTTGGGGCCTCATCCTTGGAGAATATTCAAAGTGAGGCTTGACAGGGCTCTGGGCAGCCTGATCTAGATGAGGATGCCCCTGCTGACTGTGGAGGGGATTTGACTAAATGACATTCAGAGGTCTCTTCCAACCCAAACTATTCTATGATTCTATTGCATGACAGTAGAGTAAATACCATTTGAAGATGGGAGGTGGTTATAAAATTACTTCAACTGAATTGCTTCACTCCTGCAGTGAACCAGATCCTTCTAGGATCTTGTGCTCAGGGTGTGATTCATTTGAAAGTCAGATGAATGAGATTATTCTCTGACATCTTTTCAAATATGTACTCCAAATGTGCAAACACCTTTGTCTTTCTTTTTATTGTAGTTATCTGGCGATCCGTGTTCCATAGAACCTAAGAAACCAAAACGGTCGGGAGAAATGTGTGCCTTCAATAAAGTGCTAGCTCATATTGTAGCCATGTGTGATACAAATATGCCATTCATTGGCCTTCGTGTGGAGGTATGGAATTAAAAACAAGTTGTTTTCTTCTTCCCCTGTACTACTCTTGATTCTCTTGTGTAGGTGCAGCTATTCAGTATACTTGCATTGACTTTGGAGTTCCCCCACTAGCTGATCCTGAGCTACTGATCTACCCTAGTCCTGTTAGAGCTGATTCTCTAATACCAAGCACTGCAAAAAAAAGTTAAGGGAAGAGGGAAAATGAGAGGGTTAAAGACACACTTGTGGAACAGAATAGGAGATAACTTTATACCAGTCTTCCACCAATTGTTTTTTGGCTTTCCAGTGCTTGAGGATGTGAAACATCTGTCACTCCTAAGGGGAGAAAAATCCTGGAAACATTTACAGTTATTTTGCTTAACCTTTTGCTTGGGATAACAGCTTTCTTGTTTGTTCCTAGTTGTCTAATATGGACATTCCTCACCAAGGAGTACAAGTAGAAGGAGATGGCTTCAGCCATGCAATCCGTCTATTAAAGTAAGAGGATATGCTCCTTTTTTCATTTTAGTACTGCACATAAACTTGAGGGAGAAAAAAGGATTGTTTGGCAAGTAAAAATAGCAGGATAGGGGAGGATTTTTGGGTTTGAGGGGTTTTGTTTGATTGTTTTCATTATTGCTTTGCACTGTCAGTGCTGAAGAGAGAGGAAAACAGAAGTCAACACTTTTCTTTCGTTAGCCTAAACTGGGGAGCTCTGAAAACAGTCTGACAGTCAATACTAAGAAAGATACAGTCATGATTCATGAACATGTAATTGCAACTTTAGATCAGGTCAGAGGCCTACATATTCCATATGTTAATTGACAATTACCACTATGTGATACTGAAGAGGAAAATGCAGGGAATCCCAGAAAAGAGACTGCATGGCAAAAATATCCTGGAGGAAACATCTGAGAATTCTAACTTAAAAGTGGAAGAGAACCGTGGATGTTGTCTGGTTCAGTCTCCCAAGGTTTTGTATACATCAATCTCAAATGCTTAGCAGAAAGGAGCCCAGGATGCAGCAGGCTATCATTGCTGCAAGGGCACACTGCTGACTCCTGTTCTGTCTGTCTCCCAGGCCCTCAAGATCTCTTTCTGCAGAGCCACTATGCAGCCACTCAGTCCCCACTCTGTGCTGTTGCTTGAGTTAGGCTCACGTGCAGGAGTCAGCATTTGTTTTGTTGAACTTCCTGAAGTTCTTGTTAAGTTGTTCCTCCAGGCTTCTGAGGTCTCTTTGAATGGCACTGCCAAGTGCTCCCTTCAGTTTGGTGTCGTCAGCAAACCTGTTACTCCTTTGCATTACATAGTAGATTCTTGAAAAATTATTAAATAGTATTGGTCTCTGTGTTAACCCTGAGAACTGCTACTAACTGGACCTGCAGCTATTGACCACAATGCAGTCCAGCCAGTTTTTCACACTTCTTGGAGCCTACTTCAAGCCACACCAGTTAAATTTTGGATATTTAGGAAGTAAAACAGACTATATCAGTTTAAAACATTAAAAAAAAGAAAACAAAAGACAAAACCCAAAGACACCTTCTACAGTAAAACCTTCCTAACTTCTTTTATATTGCATAAATGTATAATGATCTAAAGATACCACTCACGAAATGCATCAAGCTCTACCTTTTTAACTCTTCACACGAACAGAGGAGTACTGATGAAACTATGAGGAAAAGTGAAGGGCTGTATGTGAAATTTGTGTATAAACTTTCAAGGGATTTGAAGAAGAGTTTGGCATGGTTCTCCTTAATCTTTATTTAGTCTGTCTCCTGAGCTCAATTCTCATGTTGGAATATAAATAAATTAGTAGGTTCTAAGATGGCTTCCAGGTGGTTCATTGCTTTTTTTTTTTTTTTTTCTTGTTTCTCTGTATTAAAGTTTCATTAAAGCTGCCATTACTTCCAGGAAATTGGGGCAGTTCAGCATATCCCTTAACAGTCTTTAATTTGTAGTCATTGAATCTATATAAAATAGATTTTAACTCTGACTACTTTTGTGACACTTATCAGACCTCCAAGAGGAACAAAATATCTCACTGTGCAGTCCAGCTTGCTTGGCTGTTGATTTGTCAATTCTTTTATGACCAGACTTGAAAGGCCTTCAGGAAATGTTAGAAAATAGTATTTTACTTTTGAAACTGTATTGTGTGTAACTGAGTTTGGTATGTGTGGGTTTGTTTGTTTTTTTTATCATGAATAGAATTCCTCCCTGTAAAGGTGTAAATGAGGAAACTCAGAAGGCTCTGGACCGATCTCTTCTTGATTGCACTTTCCGATTACAAGGTAGAAATAATCGCACGTGGGTTGCTGAGCTAGTGTTTGCAAACTGTCCGCTTAATAGCACTTCATCCAGGGAGCAAGGTAAGTTTTATTTAGGAAGACTGGTACATTTTGGGTTTTTTTGGTATACCTTGCCTGTTCCAGTAGTTCTAATATTTTGTTCTTACTGAACAGCTGTCTACTCTTAAGATTTCTAATAAACTACAGTGTACTTGAATCAAAATTTTGATTGCTGAGTCAACGTACTTCTATGTAGTGGGTTAGGGACTTGCTCTCCTGCAGTTGAAGTTTACCAGGCCAGCTCAGATGGCTTGGTAGTAAGACAAAACTGTATTTACAGCAAAGCTAAATTTACAAGCATATATAAAGATACAGATACATAAAATATGCTTACATATATTTACAATTTAGAAATAATACAGAATTCAATTCTTCTGCCCCAGGACAAACAAAGCCCAGAAGGGGCCAATGCCACCCTCTCTCTCTACCCAGACAGAAAACAACCATCAAGGCTTATGTGTTAGTGGAAAAGATTAGAGAGAAATGAAGAGAGCCAGCACCCCAAAGCAAAGAAGAAAGAATTGTTTATACTTTGGCTTTTTATACCTTTTAACAAACCAATTAATTAATGAATTATATAGACTTTATTATTCTTTTTCAACCAACGATCTAAGTTTCTCTTATTAGAGTATTCCAATGAGCCTTGAACCAGCACATTCTATTATTCAGCTGTGCTTCCCACTCACTTGCTACAGTTCATTCATGGTCTGTAAACCACAGTTTAGGAACCATTAGTTTCATCAATTTTTACCATCTCCTGACACTGCAGGCCCAACCCGTCACGTTTACCTGACGTACGAAAACCAGTTATCTGAACCGGTCGGAGGTCGCAAAGTTGTGGAGATGTTCCTTAATGACTGGAACAGCATTGCTCGGCTGTATGAATGCGTCCTGGAGTTTGCTCGGTACTTACCAGGTACAGAAATCCCTTCCTTTTCATTGAAATGGTGTGTTTACAGACTGCTGTGGTTTTCCCACTTTTAACTCTTTTCACTCCTCTCTTCAAAGACATACCCAACCACTTGAACATCTTTTCAGAAGTTCGTATCTACAACTACCGAAAACTTATCCTTTGTTACGGAACTACCAAGGGGAGCTCAGTAAGTAACTCCCCAGTGCACTTCGTGTTGGCAAACAGAACAAGTTAGACTTAGAGTTCCCAAAATTGTGCTGCAAAATATGCCCTGGTAGTACATTGTTGTGGAATTATTTTTGATTCGTGTAGAAAAGACAGAAATAGAGAGTGCCAGGTTGCAGATTCGCTGGGTTAGTAGATGTTCACATATTTTGAGGAGCTGTGTAAGATACTTTAAAGTGTGGGAAGGGCAGCTTTGTGTTCCTGCTTCATGAAAGCAGGTGTGGCAACATTTTTCTGACAAACTTAAAGTAAGCGTTGCTACTGCTCCCTGCTGTACTGGCACATATGGATATATGCAAACCGAATGCCCAGTTCTGCCTTAGAGAAAAAAACTCAACAAAACTTTGAGTGTAGTACTGTGCTTTCAAATTAAGTGGTCCTTAATTATTTTGTAGCAGTGTTATTCCCTTGTTCAGACCTCTAACTTACTCTGCAGTATTTCAATTTAGAGCTTCTTACTTCCTTTGACCATTTACTAACATCTTCGTCTTAAATACAAGGCAAAGGAGGAAGTAAGTGACACAGACTAAGAATATATTTTTGTGTGCAACTGATGCAAAGTATTTGCTTCTTGGAAGGTTTTTGTGTTCATATTCTAAATATATTAAGATTTAAATGGAATGTTAAGATTTAAATAAAATGTTAAGATTATTTCTGTGTGCACCTTACTGGAACAGTTAGTAAGTAGCAAGAGCAGCAGTATGGATTTTGCATGTTACTTCCTTATAAGGAAGTATTACCATGTCCAGAACAGCATTAATCTCTTGTGTTTTAATTTTCTCTCTCTCACCTTTGGCAGAAAAAGTTTTTTTTAGGTTGACTTGCTAAAATCATTCCCCAGTTTCATGACTGCAAACAATCCAGGTAGCTAAATGGCTGTTAAAGCTAACAGCGCTTTTTTTTTTCCCCTCTCTCACAACCTTAGCAACTTTTGGGGAAGGTGAGTTAGGAATCAGGAGGGGGGAAATAAAGCAGACCAGCTTTCTTCTTGTAACTTCATAGTTGTTTTAGCTTCCAAGATAATCTTATGTTCTTGACATTGCAGATCAGCATTCAGTGGAACTCCATACTCCAGAAGTTCCACATTTCACTGGGAACAGTTGGCCCAAACTCAGGTTGCAGTAACTGTCACAACACAATTCTGCACCAGCTCCAGGAGATGTTTAATAAAACACCAAATGTGGTGCAGTTGTTACAGGTAATGTTTTTAAAACTTCACTCAAGGAAAGTGCAGGAAAATTAAAAACTCAATTTAGGTTAAACTGCTCTCTCCAAAACTACATCAGAATCACAGAACAGTATGTTAGAAGTGACCTTGAAAGACAGTATGTTAGAAGTGACCTTGAAAGACAGAATTCAACCCCTCTACCAGGGCAGCATCACTTAGAGTAGATCTAACAGAAGCATATCCAGGCAGGTTGAATGTCTCCAGAGAATGAGACTCCATAACCTCTCTGGGCAGCCTGTTCCAGTGTTTTGTCACCCTCACAGGGAAAAAGTTTTTCTTTATGTTCTTGTGGAACTTCCTGTGCTCCAGCTTGCACCTACCTATTGCCCCTTGTCCTATCATTGATCATCTCTGAGAAGAGCCTGGCTCCATCCTCATGGCAATTGCCATCACATATATTTATAAACCCTACTGAGATCACCTGTCAGTCTCCTCTTCCCCAAGCTAGAGCCCCAGCTCTCTCAGACTTTTCTCATAAGGGAGGTGTTCCACTCCCTTAATCGTCTTTGTAGCTCTGCACTGGACTCTTTAAAGCAGTTCCCTGAGGCCCTTCTTGAACTGAGGGGCCCAGAACTGGACACAGTATTCCATATGTGACCTTACCAAGGCAGAGAAGAGGATGAGGAAAACCTCTCAATCTACTAACCACACCCCTTCTAGTACACCCCAGCATGCCATTGGCCTTCTTGGCCACTAGAGCACATTGCTGGCTCATGTATATGGTGATTGTTTATGGATCTCACTGGCAGAATGTGGCTTGGGGAAGGCAGATTGTATACCCTGCTGTGCCCCATTTTCCCTGCCCCAGGTATGCTTCCTGACCTCTCAACATCTGTTCTCTCTCAGGTTTTGTTTGACACTCAGGCTCCCTTAAATGCCATCAACAAACTTCCGACTGTGCCCATGCTGGGTCTGACTCAACGCACCAACACTGCCTATCAGTGTTTCTCAATTCTGCCACAGTCCCCCACGCACATCAGACTGGCTTTTAGGAACATGTACTGCATTGACATCTACTGCCGGAGTCGTGGCGTTGTAGCCATACGCGATGGGGCCTACAGTCTCTTTGACAACAGCAAAATAGTCGAAGGCTTTTACCCTGCACCTGGATTAAAGGTGACTATTTCTGTGGGGCTTGGCGTGTTGTGAATAAATTAGCTTCTAACTTGGATGCGTATGAATCAGATGTGTGAAGAGCATGTGAAGGATTTTTTGTGAAGAGCTGCAGTCTTTCAAAAATTCTGAGCAAAAGTTCTGTTTTCTCAGTAGGTTTGTTAGCTAATTTGAATGAAAAGATTGCCTTTAAGAAAACTAGCATCGAGTGTCAGGTTTAGGGGTGGTTTTTTTTGCTATGAAATAAAATAACATAGAGGCTACTTTCAGGTATCCTTTTGTTAAAAATTGCTGAAGCATTGTGACTATCCTACAATTGTTGTCCAGGATTAAAAACAACTGAACCCCACAGACGGTGTGCCAGAAGAGTGTTCATACATTGCAGATGAGGAAATGCTCCATGTCAGATGATGATTGGCAGAAACTTCTGTTCAAATAGTTCCCATCAGTGTGTGGCAGGAGCCTGTGGCTTTGCTTCTGAATACAGCACTGGTTTGCTCTTTCCGAAAAGTGAATATGTATATGCTGATGGAATACTGCAACTTAGGGCAGCTTTTACCAGTGCTACTTGTACTTGAGTGTTGGAAAGTGGCACCCAGTGTGAAACAGGATAGTTTGCTAATCTTTTTCTTCTGACAGCTGCAACTGAACATTAATTTTCTAGTACTACATTTAGCTGATCCTAAATGTCTACCTCTTTCATGATTTCCAAATGGAAAGCTAATGGGAAGAGGACAGGAAATGTAGATACCAGTGGAAAGTACAAGAGAAGGAAGGTGGAAAGGTAAAGGAGGAAGTAAGACAAGAGGGCTATCAAATTCTTCTGGATACAAGAGAATGTTACAGAGGAAGTGACCTGGGCATTCTTACCCAAACAGAGCGGTTGTAGGTGTGATACAGCAGCCCAGTAGGTTCTGGATACTGATGAGCTGTTCTCAAGCAGTCATTTCCAGGTGCAGGCTTTTCCTTTTTAAGGGAAAAAGAAGAATGTTGATATTGCAATTAACTAGATATTTAATGTTCATGAGCAAGATTTCTTGTTTGGTGGTGATCCATAACCCCTTGTTTTAAAAGCAAAAGAAAATTAAGCTTAAATATCTGCTGAGAAGCTCTGCAAACTCTTCTTGCTGCATGTAGTGAATGTCCACTGGCAGTCAGTTCTGGAGACCTGCCTGTTTCATATGTTCTGTAGCTGATCGAGTTTGTGTTAAAACTCAGCAAATATTGATGCTCATTTAAATAATAGAATTCAAATAGAAAGATTGCTAACAGAGCTTATTTTTTCCACAGACATTCCTGAACATGTTTGTTGACAGCAATCAGGATGCGCGAAGACGATCTGTAAATGAAGATGATAACCCACCTTCTCCTATTGGAGGAGACATGATGGACTCTCTGATATCACAGCTTCAACCCCAGCAGCCACCACAGCAACCACAACAGCAGGTACCCTGCAGGCAAAATTTTTATTGTCTTCCACAGCTCTAGATTTCTAAGAACTTGCATTCTGAAAGGATCAGCAGTGAAAAATGTAAAGGGAGGCTATAAAACTGCTCTACTGCAGAACTCCCCTTAGGGCAAAACGTATTAATTTATTTTACCGTTTCTCGTGCCAGTGTAAACAGCCTATAGCATTTGAACAGCAGCTTTGGAAGGTCGCATGAGATTTGCTGCCTTAGAAGTGAAGGACTGAGGGAGAGAAAACAGCTGTTTAAGTTAAAAGATGGGGGAGGGGGTGGCAGAGTCAGTACACTCGGCTGTTACAGGGCAGCAGATAAAAAGGAATGAGGTGCACAGGTTAATAGCTCTGTCTTGAGGAGAACCTGCAAAAAAGCCTTTAGAAAGAATAGTGAAGACGGATATGGTGATAAAGATAAAACAACTATCTTGATGGACCTGTAAGATTCATGGGTGGGGATCAAACTTTTATTTGTGTTCTCCCATCCATATTTAACTTTAGTTTTAGTATAAAATTGTTCAAAATGTTTGTTGTCTTTTTGCTCACAATTTCAGCCATTTGCAAAACAGGCAGGAGCATCAGGAGCCTATCCTCTTACTTCACCACCCACTTCCTATCACAACACAGTGACCCCATCTCCATCTATGATGCACACACAGTCACCAGGTAAGATGTGTGCTAGAAATATATGCAAGTCTTTGTTCATGCATGCTCCTTCTATTACTTGAGCTGTATTTAGCTCCAGGCTCACCAAAAGAATACACTGTGTTGCGAAAAATTAACAAAGCAAAGTCTTGCCATGCATGGTTTGGAAAGTACATTTTGAGGCTAAAAAACCCCACGCACTGAAACTGTAATCTTTAGCTGTGTAATGCTTGGGACTGTTTCATTCTGGTGGCTTTTAACTTGCTCAGATCAAAAACCTGTTAATTTTAAATACCTGTTTCTTCAGAAAAGCTTTTCATCACCAGAGCTCCGCCTTCTGCTTCCAGCTATTAATGCAACAGCTAAAAGCATTTAAATTTGGAGAGTGGCTGGGCAGGGGGAAAATGCCATTCTTCAAGCCAAATATCTTAGAGAGCTTCCTTTGGGTGATAAATCAATCTGGAAAATGTACCACTCATGATGAATGTACAAAATAAAACCTTTGAGTGCAAAAATAAATTCTCACAAATCTTGTCTACTCTCTCCCTTAAAAGGGGATAACTGTAGCAGCTGATAGAAAAAATTGTAACAGAAAACCAGGAAATGTGTGTTTTGAGTGATGTGGTGTCTTTAATTAGGAAACTTGCATGCTGCAAGTTCACCTAGTGGAGCTTTAAGAGCACCATCACCAGCATCCTTTGGTCCGACTCCTTCACCTTCCTCTCTTGGAATCACAATGGGACAAACAGCCAACTTTGCCAGCCCACATGGTGAGTTCTAGACTGGCAGGTGTATATATAGTGACAGGGAAGGCATATTTGCTTCTTGAAGTTAATCGAGGAAGCTTTGTGTTTTGTCATTGGTGCAAGCTGCTGTTTTCATACACGTGAGCGTAACTTCTAACACTGGTCAAAAGTAGCTGCATGGGATGTGAGGTGTTCCTCACATTTTTAAAATTCACCATCAGTTACTCTTTCCAGCTTACTAACATGGGAAAATTACACATGGTCTTGTAGCAGAATAGTGGCTGCAGTTTTTAATGAGTGTTGTCTCTTGTTAGATTAATGTATTTTCACTGCTTATGTTTCCTGCAGCTGGAACAGATTAGAAATTGAGGTACTTGCGATTTCAAGACATTGTCCCAGTCTTTCTCGTTTGACATACCTATTCCCAAACAACTTAACCTTTTGGTTGTTTCTTTTATTAAGGTTTTTGGAAAGCTGCCAAACAAAGGTCTGTGTGTAATCACAGTGCGTTGGAAACCATGTCATAGGTCACGTTAAATGAACGGTTTAGATTTGTAGTTGTAGCAGACCAATTTAACTGTCAAGATGAACAAAGTGAGATATATATTTACAGATTTTACTAAGCCTTTTTTACATTTCTAGACTGGAAAAGCTCTTGCTTTAAAAAAAATAACAACTGTTTTGTCACATCTATAGGTACCATAGACCCAAGCTCACCATACACCATGATGTCACCCAGTCAGCGTGCAGGGAACTGGCCAGGATCTCCCCAGGTCTCTGGTCCATCACCAGCAGCACGGATGCCTGGAATGTCACCAGCCAACCCTTCCCTTCATTCACCTGTCCCAGATGCCTCTCATTCCCCACGAGCTGGAACAAGTAGGTTTCTTTGTCAGTGTTATGACTGCAAAGCACTCATGCTTAACATTTCTAGTTCTGTTCTGTTTGGTGGTTTTGCATGTCAGTCTAACAATCCTGTCTGTTCTTGTGCAGTGAAATATCTAAGGAAATGAATCTTTTATTCTGTTCTGGTTCAAATCTATAACAACTTGGAAAACCTGTTAAATCATACAGCATAAACTTCAGCAGGAGTGATACCTCTTGGTGCACTGCAGAAATGAGTCTTAAACTATTGACTGAGAAAATTCTTCATAGTGAAAACAATCATAGGCATATTTGCCAACCCAAATAACCGACTTTTCAGATGATGGAGTTATAATGCTGCTCTTCCACAACTGACTTAGCCATCTTTACATCTTACTGAGTTTGTTGTACAGACCTGCTATCTGCTGGCATGCTGCAGAAAGAGGAAGAAGGGAGTAGGATTTTAATATTACTGAGATCTTCTTTGACTTTGTCTTACCTGTTGCTTATCACCAGGTAGATAAATTCATAAATAAGAAGGATTAAGCTTTGGCCCAGAGAACTCATTGCTTTTATAGTGACAAATACACTGAACACACACACACACACATCTTCTGTTTCAGCTTAAATGATTCCTTACTGCAAGTATCTTTTCTGTATCAACAGGTTCTCAAGTAATGCCAACTAGCATGCCTCCACCTCGTAAACTACCTCAGCGCTCTTGGGCTGCATCCATACCTACAATCCTTACCCACAGTGCCTTGAATATTCTGCTGTTGCCGTCTCCTACCCCTGGGCTTGTGCCAGGACTAGCTGGCAGCTATCTTTGCTCCCCTCTTGAGCGATTCCTTGGATCAGTTATTATGAGGAGACATCTTCAGAGGATCATACAACAGGAAACGGTATGGTTCAGGTTAAAGTTGACCAACTGTGACTTCATAGCTGTTCTTTTTCATGCTTCTGTACTCCACATCTTTCAAATTGGGCACAAACTGAAATGCTTCACGTGTAGTAAAAATCTGCTGTTGTATTTTTGTTGTACTTCTGAGTCTTGCCATCAAAATGTAGAAAAAACATTTAGTTCTAATTTGAAAAGAAGCAGAAGTGGAAAGCCTGTTTTGTCAAGCAAGGCTTGATAACCAACATCATAGCATGACTATGACCAGAATTTATCTGTGGTGGCTTTTGTGAGTTTAGCAATGTCTGTTGGAAGCTAACTAGAATACCGACAGGGTTACTGTGGAGGCCACATTTGGCAGAAATGCCCAAATTACTAGTTGACAGTAACTGAACTACAGTCACAAATGTTGCTTTAGGGATTAGGACAATGTGTGCCTCCTCTTCTTTAGTATTGATTCAGTGACAAAGAAAAAAATCAAAATCTTGTACAAGCTTCATTTTCAAGGCAATTTTACACATTTCTTTCTGGAACAAGGGCAGATTTATCATCAGAGTCTTGGGACTGAGTCTGTGTGTCTGTGTTCATACAGTTTAATGAGTGATTAATTGAATGTGATGCTTGTTTTTATGCAGCTACAGTTAATAAACTCCAATGAACCAGGTGTAATTATGTTTAAGACGGAGGCATTGAAATGCAGGGTTGCTCTCAATCCCAAGACCAACCAGACTTTGCAACTGAAAGTAACACCTGAAAATACAGGACAGTGGAAATCTGAGGAGTTACAAGTTCTGGAGAAGTTTTTCGAAACAAGGGTATGTGCTCAAATCCTTAATGCTTAGATTTTTATGTGTTGCTTTTAATCTCTGGTGGTGTTTTGAGTGACACCGCTGACTTTCACAGGCAAAGGCAGGGACTGCAAAATGTAACATTAAGAGCTGTGTCTGCTGGTTACTGTATTAAATTGCATAGCTTATTTCTCAATTGTGTCAGTGCTAAATGGTGTCTTCTTTTAGGTTGCAGGACCGCCTTTTAAAGCGAACACACTAATAGCCTTCACAAAATTACTCGGGGCTCCAACGCATATCCTCAGGGACTGCGTACACATCATGAAACTTGAGCTGGTAAGTTAACTGTTCTATTTAGTTCCCCAAACTTGGTTGTTATATGTTTTAAAGATGCTGTATCATTACCTATAAACACATAAATTACTCTAGATTTATCACAGAACTGTAGAATCATCCAGGTTGGAATAGAATATATAAGGTCATCTAGTCCAACCCTGCTGCATTGAGCTGAGACATGCTCAACTGGATCAGGTGGCCCAGAGCCCTGTGGAGCCTCACTTTGAATACAATAGCAAAGACTAAGTCCACCAAGAGCAAGAATCATAGAGTCATAGAATGGTAAGGTTGGAAGGGACCTCAAGGATCATCTGGTTCCAACCTCCTGCCATAGGCAGGGACACCACTACCTCTGGGGGTGGACCATCGATCACATATATATGTGTGTGTGATAGATATATTTTTTTTTTAAAATTATATATATATATATAAAAGTCATTTAATGTTACTAAACAAGTTTTCATTTTACTGCTAGCTGTCCTAGAAACTTCCAAAACTTCTCTTTTAAACTGATGATTTTGAGAAACTGCAGACATATTCCTGCACAATAGGCATATGGATAGGCTGTCTGGAATATTTCTGATTGTACTCATGTTTACCCTATGCTAAATTCATTCAGAGTTATTCTGACTTGTGCTAAACCTGGTTACATCTGCAAGTTTAGCTAGAGAGGCACGTTATACTTTCTAATGAATCACAGAATCACAGAATGTTAGAAGAAACCTTGAAAAGTCATCCAGTCCAACCCCCTGACAGAGCAGATCGCACTGGAACACATCCAGGGGGGTTTTGAATATCTCCAGAGAGGGCTATTCCGTAACACCCTGGGCAGCCTGTTCCAGTCTTGTGTCACCCCAACAGTGAAAAAAAATTTAATCATGTTTCCATGGAACTTCCTCAGCTTCCACCAATTTCCCCCTTGTCCTGGCATTGGGCATCATTGAGCAGAACCTGGCTCCATCCTCTTGGCACATGCCCTGTACATAGTCATAAACATTAATGAGGTCATCCCTCAGTCTCCTCCTCTCCAAGCTAAAGAGCCCCAGCTCCCTCAGTCTCTCCTTGTAAGGAAGATGTTTCACTCCATCATTTTTGTGTGTCTGCACTGGACTTTTTCAAGCAGTTCCCTGGGGCCCTTCTTGAAGTGAGGGGCCCAGAACTGGATGCAATATTCCAGATATGGCCTCCTCAGGGCAGAGTAGAGGGGGAGGAGAACCATTCTGGACCTACTAACCACAGCCCTTCCAGTACACTCCAGAAGAGCACATTGGCTGGCTCACTGACAACCTTCCATTCGCTAGGACCCCCAGGTCCTTTTCCCCTTCACTGGTCTCCAGCAGGTCAGTCTAATTAATAGTCATGTGTGTCACTGACATGGGACCTTTGTTGTTCTTTCTCTGTGCTGCTCTTTCTAAACAGTTCCCTGATCAGGCAAGTCAACTGAAATGGAATGTGCAGTTTTGTTTAACAATTCCTCCCAGTGCACCGCCAATTGCGCCCCCAGGAACACCTGCTGTTGTGCTGAAATCCAAAATGTTGTTTTTTGTAAGTAGAGAGAGAGTTTTAAAATTTTGTAGGCTGCATGTCTTTGAAATCATCATGGGGTAGCAGCAAATCATAACCATGCTATATCTGTCAACTGTAAGAGCTAAAACTGTTCTGCCATTTGGAAACTGAGATTTGCATGCGTCTCTCTTGTAATTAGTACAGTTAGTGTTCATACTCTCCTTCCCACAAAAGCACAGCAACCTCGTATGTTTTGTCTTCTTGGAGTAGTGTTGACTATATAAAGTTCATCTCTCCCTGGGTTTCAGGCATCTTAGAATGCTCTGGGGTGTTTTGCTCTTCTCTGAGGCGCTAACCACCTAGATTAAGGGATAAGCTCGGTGCTGGAAAAGGATATCAGGAGTGAGAAGTTTAGAATAAATCTATGTTAGTGTTGTCTCTGAGGCAGTGCTCCCTGTAGGGTACTTTTGAGAAGGAAAGAGTCTATACCTGATTGATAGCTACTTTGTTACAGGATTGAAAAGTGAGGAGGTGGAAGTGTGTGCTGGCTGTAGAGCTAGAGTGCTTAACTGTATCAGAAGTTACGTTGTGAAGTCGTTCAATTTAACACACTTTGTGATTTTTATTTTTTTTTTCCCCACAGCTCCAGCTAACACAGAAAACAACAGTCCCACAGGAAGCTGTTAGTATTATTGTCCCAATTATTTATGATATGGCTTCAGGTACAACGCAACAGGCTGACATTCCGAGGCAGCAGAACTCTTCTGTTGCTGCTCCAATGATGGTTAGCAATATTCTAAAGAGGTTTGCTGAACTGAATTCACCGCGACCAGGTACCGTACATGTCCAGTAGATATATTCTCTTCACCCAGACATCAGTGACAAATCTCCAATGTAAAATTAAATCTCTCTTAGGTCTGAATTCTTCTTGGGTTCTTATCATACTTCTTTAGTGATTACAAACTCCCAATGTGACAGGCAATATGTAACTTAGCAAATATTGGCAACACAACACCAGGTTTACGTGGATTTTGCTGTTCTGCCCAAGTGACAGAATGAACCTCTTGGTTCAACAGTAGGAGTCATGGTTTTTACCAAATGGGCCCAGAATGAATCACACAAAACGTGCTCTGGTCAACTATCAGTTTTCTTGGGTAATTACAGAGTTGTTGAGATTAACAGTAGCATATAAAGAGATGTTAAAATACTTATCAGGACTTGTGCACGTGCTGTGAGTGATTGAAAAGTAATTGGAGTGATAGTGTACACACTGACAAAGGAGGAGTATCCACATGGAGGTGCATACAGTTTTGTCCACCAAACATCCTGTGAAGTGTTTGAGTTGCATAGGTAGTTATGAATGTTCATTGGCCTGTAGGTAGCACTGAGAGTAGCATTGTGCTCTATTTTCCCTTGTTTGTCCTGGTTTTGATTTGTTTGTTTTTTTTAAAGTATCCAAATCATTGAACAAGATTAGCAGGTTCTTTGAGCAACATGTTGTCTGTAAGCAGTGTTTTGAGGTGCTAATACACAGATGGCTCATAAGAACAGTAATTTTTGGTTCTGCTGTAGTTACATGCTGAAGAACAAAGCCTTTTTTCAATAATTGAATAGTTGGAAGTTGTGAATCCAGAGGTTGAATTCTGCTTCTGTTCTGTACAGTTACTCATCTTGTTGTTTCTGAGGTAATTATAATGATGCTTGGTGATTAATTTTGATTGCTAGAACGTGAGCAATGTTTATCTTAAGTTGGTGTGGATATGCATACATACTGAAAATTGTGATGAAATTGAAACTAGTAGGCATTTTCAGTTTAACATGTAGTAATAGTGTAGGTTAATAGGAGAGATAATAGCCTTGAGGGCATGTGTGGGCTTATATGTAAGAGTTCTGTATGTGGTACAGAACTGTTGTTTGTGTACATTTTTATTGCAAGATAACATTTACCTAAACTTCAGGTGTTTCTCTTGGAATGTGCTTCCCCATTGAGCTCCCCTAGTGTGGGGAAGGGTAGGTACTTGTCTTGCTGTTTGTTATTGCACTAAATTATGTTTTAAGGTAAACCCTTTGCAAAGTACCACAGCATAGGGAGTAACTGTCAAAGCTGCTCTTGAGTATCCCAGGTGAGATGTCTTCTGATGATCAGGATAGACCATTTTCATTTTGTCACATAAGGTTTGAAGTACTTTGTGAATGCAGTACAGGTAGCAGAGTATAGACAAGGGAGAAAAATGCATCTAAAAAGAGCTTGTGGCCCCAAGCAGGACCTTATTCAGGTGAAGGTGAGAGTAGCTAGCTGAGCAGATGACGCTTCTAGTAGTCTTTCTTCTGACTTCTAAAAGAAAGAATGAGTCTGTATGGATTGATTTATTTGTTTTTCCACCACCCAACCAAAGTAGGATCTTCTCTGAGGACACTTGAAATGCAATTTCCTGTGTTCTTACTGTCAAAACTTACATTATTATATCTGACAAAAGAGAAACTTCTTCTCTTTGCTATTGAAAGTTGAAGGAGAGACAACAGATGAAAGTAGATAGTTGGGAGACTTTTACAGCAGTAGTACATGGTGGGGGAGGGGATCTCAGGTGCATACTCTTTTCTGTTGCTATTGTGCTGTACCCAGGATTTTCCTACCTGTGTTAGCTTTTCTGCTGCACTAATTGCAATTTGCTTGGTTAAGGGAGTTTTTCACCATTTCAGTCAGAAAGGACCAGGGCTTCCCATCGTGCACATATGATATTACTGGCACTTTCGTTGTAACCCATAATCAGTGTTGCCTTGTTTTGGCTGTATCTTTTTTACCTTTCTCTCTTTGTGAGAAAGTATTTTGTACTCAGCTTAATTTTCCTCTTAATAAAATGGTAGTGCCTAAAAAGTAAGTTCTTTTGGAAGAGTTTTCTTTTCAGATCTGTGGGCAAACACATTCTGCTGTATTTAACAGCAGTAAAATGTTGACTCGTTGCGAGTATGCTGTCATTCCGAGGTCACTTTACCTATGCCTCCATGGGAAAAAAATATTTTATTTGGGGGCAATAATTATACAAACCAAGATGGAATATCCAATGCCTTGGAATATTAGGGTTAAACGTGAGCTGTACGTCCACAACCTGCACTATGTAGTGGACATCAAACTGGTAAGGAAATGAAAAGTCCCTACAGATGCTGGAGGGTAACCGTTAGAGAGGAACTCAAGGGACTCGTGATATGTCTTAAAGTGCTTCACAACCAAGCATTTTTTTTTTTAGTGATGCAGTGGATGGTGTTTAGCCCTGATTTTGTAGCTTTAGTATGATAATACCCTGCCCAAAATAATACCAGGAATCCCTAGTTTGGCAGTTAGGACTAACGCATCTCAGCAGGCTTCGCTTTTACCTCTTTGCTTACGCTCTTGCTCTTTCAGCAACAAAATTCAACATCTTCTAACTGATAGTTCTTGAAATATGCAGGAAAAAATCAGCCCAGAGTGACCAGGGAATAATAGTGGGTGTTAATTGCATTCTCTTCCCAGGACATGGTAGATGACATCTGCCTAATGCTTTTTTTCTTGTTGTTCTAATACATCGTTTGTTACTGTGATGAAAACCCTTCTGATTCTATTTTGTTTAACTTTTCAAAGCTATTTCAGAATGCCTCTGTGGAGTTTTTTTGTCAAAAAATGATGGTATTCAAAACTTGAGGCAGCTGTGGCTGATTTTTCTTCTCTCTGTTAAATCTCATCTGTTTGAAACAAAAGTCCATTTGCTCTGTCTTATATTTATCAGTCTAGATGCCATGGATAAAGCCAGACCCAAATGGATTGAAAGAAGCAAATTTCTGACTTTTGCCTGGTCTTGGAACTTAAAATGTTTCCAAAACTAGGCTTAGGACAGAAAACATCATCCAGCTGTTTCAGACTTGAGTCTTCAGGAATGTTTAATTTCTGCTCTTGATCAATACAAATAGACCTGTGAAAAAGTTGGGGTTTCTTCTTTTTCTGTCTTAGCCATAGTGCTTGTAATTAATAACTTGCAGAAAAATTCAGATACATTCTAGTACAGTTTCAATCCAACATGCAAAAGCAATTGCAGATGAAGAGCTCCCTGCCATTTAATGCCCGACAAGAGCAGGCCTGCTGGGCAGGCCAGAGAGCTACATGACTTAAGCCAAGTGCCAAGGGCTTGAAAGCCTGCTGAGCCGGGAGGGGGCGCTGTGCGGCAGCAGGGGGCGCTGTGTGGCCTGTGTGCTAACCTATCTCTTTTCCCTGTTCCAGGTGAATGCACAATATTCGCGGCCGTTCGTGATTTGATGGTTAATCTTACGCTGCCCCCTGGTGGGCGTCCCTAAGACACTTTTAAAAGAAGGCTGAGAGTGAGACAAACAACCCTAAAAAAAAAAAAAAAAAAAGTGTATGTGTGTGTGTGTGTGTATATATATATATATATATGTGTTATATATATATATATATATGTATAGCAAAGCCTTCAGTTAAAAGAGGACATTTTACTTTCTTTTTTTAAAATCCCCCTCGTAAGAGCTAACTATAATAAACTGGCAAACTTTCAGGGATGCACTTTCATCAAATTGAGTATCACCACAACTTTTGTATAGTGCTGTTGTATAGTGTGTTTTAATGAGAGACACTTCAGACAAGGTAATAGATCAAAGTATCATCTTGCTGGTAATAGATTTAATATTCTGTTTTATACTATAAAGATTATGAAAATGCCAAACTTGTTTGTTTATTTGTTTGGGTTTTTTTCTTGGGTTTTTTGTTTGTGGTTTTTTTTTTTTTTCCCAACGTTTTGGTGTAATAGTCCTTTTTTAAGGCAGGTCTGTCATTTTTGAATACTGTAAAACTGTGACAAACTTTATATTGAAGCTGTATTTTAATATGACTGCTTTGAATCCTTAAACAATTTATTTGGGCTTGTTGTAAACATGTCCCCGAAAAGCAATATTTAATAAACTGGATTAAAAAAAAAAAAAAAAAAAAAA
>VWZE01013301.1:731946-773767 GCA_013396675.1 Eubucco bourcierii
CTTCAACTGGATACTGTATAATCTTAAGCTTCATTCCTCTCTAACCACTGGCTAGATCTCTTGTGTTCACAATTGCTTGGGTGTATGTGATTTTGTTTCCATACACACACACTCTGCTAACTGAACAACAAAACAAAAGCTCTACTCATATATTCTGTGGGTTTGATTTATTCCAGGCCATAGGAAAACAGGGTTTGTTAATTTTCCCGATTGTAAAAATAAGTAGTAATTAGTTAAAACAGTGCTTCACTTCTTATAGTCATAAGAACCTACATCTTTTTTGTTCCAACAGCAGAGTTTTATGGTAGAAAGCACCTTTTTTCATCTGTTATGGAGTCTGTAATTATAGACACCTTGATAATAGTAGACTCTTTGCTTTATAGTAAAGGCAGATAAGGTAGAAGCTTCAGCTGTGTACCATGGCATTGGAGAAGCTGATCCACAAAAGAAATAACCTCACATTTCATTCTTTGAGTTGAATGTTTCTAGATGATTTTGTCAGTGATGGCTGAAGAGTCTTGTAGATGAATAAAATTTCCATTCTTAGGAACCACTCTGTCATTTAAGCATTTGTCCTCATGGATCAGGTATTCTCACATTTTTATTGAGTTCAGGTTGGTTTCCTGACTTCCTGCAAGAGTAGCTTTCTGCTCTGCAACCTTACTGACCCTTTGCAGAGCTCTGTCAGCTCCCTGCTCAGCAGATCGACAATTTAAACCAAGTCAAAATACCTCTGGTGTCTGTATTCCAGTCTGCCTTGCTGGCTTTAAAGCTGTTCATTGCCCCTACAACTGGTGCAACACTTCTTTCCCTGTGAATGAATCCGTCTCTTTCAGAGCTCTCGCCATTAGAAATAATCTTTTGGTTGGTGTCCACTTCAGACCTCAGCCTTCAATTCATGTTTTTAGGCACTGGTACTGTACCAGTATTTCTGTTATCTGTGTGTATCTAACAGATGGTTATGCAGCTTCTGCTTCTGAAATACAAACCTCATCCGCTGGTGTGAAAACTCTGGAAATCTTTAGATGTGGCTGCTGCTCGCTTAGGAAGAGCTAAATATTTCAGAACTTCCACAACCAAACCAATGTTTTAAAAACCTGGGGGAAAAAAGTGTGTGCAAATGAAATTATATATGTAATAGTATGTATATATGTATACCTGAAAAAAACCCCAGCTGTTATGGTGGCTACAACTCTAGATTTAAGGTCTGAGCATTGCCACACCTTAAAGCAGCTTTCTGATAGACAAAGAAGTATCTCTAGGTCAAGGCTTGGACTGGATGATCTTTGAGGTCTCTTCCAAGTGGATGTATTCTGTAATCTGCTGGTCTCTGTGTTAAGGGACAGATGAGTGTGCTGGCACCTAAAGGCTCTCACCCTTGAAAGCTTTGGCACTGCTTGAAAATAAAAGGAAGGAGGAGAGGTGTCCCCACAGGGCAGAGAGAACAAAATACATAAATAAGTGACAGATGGTTCTGAACTGATATTCCCAATCTGAGATAGGGGAAGATCAGATTTTATTTTATACTAAACACACCACCCTTCTTAACACACATTGATTTTAAGCCTTCCTCCTTAATCACAAAATCATTGAGGCTGGAAAAGATCTCTGAGATCGTCGAGTCCAGCGTATAACCTAACGCCATCTTCAGGAAAATGCTACTGGTAAAAGGAAGCATTTCTTGCTGACCAGTGCCACTAAGTAAGTTTAAATTACTTGCTATTGCACTTTTGAATGTCCCTGAGGCTGCCTTTCAGACAGCAGATGTTGTAAGTGAGCTTACAAAGACTGCAAAAAACAAGCTCTGGTAATAAGTAGCTGAAACAAACAGCTCCATAGAACTGAAAGTTGGTTGTTTTTTTTTTCCCCAAGAGCTATGATTTATCTTTAAGCATGTGCTCAGTTTCATTAGTTGAAAGCTGCTCTGGTCAATGGCATTTTAAAACCAAATCTTATGTATGGGAAAAAAAAGAGACTGCTAGGAGAATATTTGGGTCATTTTAATCAGGTTGATGAGGTCTCACTTCGTAAGTTGTGCTATACTGGTGGGTTTAGATCAAGTGGTTGTAATTGTTCCCCTGACCCAAGTTTTCCATGTACCATGGAATAGCAGATGTTTCTGAGGTAAGAATGTGCTTCAGTAAATTAAAGTGTAATTGAAATGTGTTAACTGTACACAGCATCTAGGCTGCAGCTCCAAAGCCGTGACTGCTGTGTAACCCCAGTACAATGGAGAGTTTTGTATTTAGACGAAATCCCATTGACTTCAGCTATGTGAGGCTTTTCCTGAGGCACTCCAACAGCTGCTGCTGGTTTGGATTGTCACTTTTTGAGGAATGCTTTGGCTCCAGGAGTGTCGCACACCCAGGAAGCGCTGCTGCACCACCACTTTGCTGCGTGACCCTCTTCATGTGTGCTCCTAGCCCCTCACATTCTTCCAGAGCAGTAATTAGCTTACTTGGGAAATGAGCCCATGGGATAGGTTTTACAGGAAATGTCTGGCTGCTGCTCTGAAAGATAAGAAATGCTGAGTGAGGAAGGGTTGTCCTTGTGTTGGGTGGAGTCTGTGCAGAGCAGCATGGATGTGGAAAACTCTGGCAGCTTAAGCCCAAACAGTTTAAAATGGTCTCCAGAGGAGCCTCCCCAGGTGTTGGAGGCAGACCCCCACCCCAAGAGAGGACAGTCCACTTGCACTTTGCCAGAGACTCACTACATGAACCCAGAAGCAACTAGTATAAGCACGAACTACAGGGGAAAAGATCTCAGCTGAGTGAAGTAGAGCACTCTCAGAGGTGACAAGCCATGCTCTTCAGGCTTGTCACTGGCCGGTTTTGTTTCTCTTGGGATTCTCCACCACCACATGTCTTTATAAAAGGCTTTTGTTCAGACTGTCGGTACCAGAATGGAGCAGTTTCAGATGTACCTGAAGCTTTCTTTTGGGGAGCAGAGGCTAAAGGAGGGATCTGCCAGAAACTACTAAAAAATGCAGTTCTAATTGGCTGGTGTGAGTCAGGAAATGTTATGCTTGCATTCTTGCCACATGTTGGGGCAGGCTGTGCCCAGGGCAGAGCAGGAGGGGTGAGGAGGGGTTTCTTCTCTGCCACACCTAGGGATGTGTCTGCCTCTCTGATGTCTGATTCCTCTCAGGGTCACTACAGCTGATCAAAAAAAACCATTAAATGAAGAATTCTACTCTACCCTGAGGAGACATGCACTAACTGAAGCATTCATCTCTCTGCATTGCCACAGCCTGTGTACGGGCAGGGTAGCCTAGCACCAAGCCACCAGCTCTTCCCTACAGCCTCCCACCGATCTGGTGCCCTGCTGCCAGTGACCCCAGAAGCTGGGACTGGCTTTCCAGTAACCTGGCTTGGGTACTCCATGATCAAGCAGCATGCTTTTTTCCTTCACCTTTATTTTTTGGAGGTTCCTTCATGATGAATACAACCTTGAAGGAAGCTGGCAAGCTTGCAAAGCAGCAAGCAGACCATAAGCATTGCCTTAAAAAGAAACAGGGAAAAACACTTCCATTATTTGTAGCTGATTTTGCAGCAGAGGGAGGGAAGAAGCAGCTGAGGGCCTGCAAGCCAGCCTGGACTTTGCTGTGCTTTTGGCACTCAGCTGTGCAATGTCGAATCCAGAAAACACAGATGGAGCCAGCCTACCACAGGGCTGGGAGCTGCTGGTGGTGTCTCATACTCCTCTGTATGGCAGCTCCTGCCTTACTCCTCAAGATGGGGTGGGATGGGATGGAACAGGATAGAATTTCAGTTTAAAGAGACCAACCACCATCTAGTCCAACTGCCTGACCACTTTGGGACCGACCAAGTTAGAGTGTGTTGTTAAGGACGTTGTTCAAATGCCTCTTGTACAATTACGTGTTTGGGGCATTGATCATCTCTCTAGGAAGCCTGCTCCAGTGTTTGGCCACCCATTTGGTAAGGAAATGTGTCCTGATGTCCGGTCTAAACCTTCCGTGCTGCAGCTTTGAACCACTCCTGTGCATCCTGACGCTGCATACCAGGAAGATGTCAGCACCACCTTCTTTACTTCTCCATTTCAAGAACCTGCAGAGGGAAGTGAGGACATCTCTCAGCCTCCTTTTGTCCAAACTAGACAAGCCAAAGTCCTTAGCCACTTCTCATAGGACATTTCTTTAAGCCCTTTCACTAACTTTGTTGCCTTCCTCTGGATGCATTCAAGGACCTCCATATCCTTAAACTGTGGGACCCAGAACTGCCCACAGTACTTTAGGCAAGCTGCACCAACCCTGAGTATAGCAGGATGGTCACCTCTTTTGACCAGCCGGTTATGCCATGTTTGATGCACCCCATGATGTGATTTGCCCTCTTGGCTGCTGCAGCACACTGCTGACATACTGAGCCTGCTGTCCGTCAGATCCCTTTCTGCAAGGCTGCTCTCCAGCCGCTCCTCTCCCCATTTACACTTGTTACCAGGGCTCTGCTCATGAAGTGCTGTAATGTTGTGAGAATGCATCTCAATTTTCATGCAGAGCTGAGGAGCCATGTTGTTCATTGTGCCTCCACAGAAGCAATTCCACAATACTGAAAGGTATTGCAATTATCACACACTGGTGCTGTTAAGTAAGAGCTAAAACTTTGACTTGCTGCTCTGTTAAAGTATCACCTAACAGGACAAACCAGATGTTGTTTGATTACATCCATCCTATGTTCTCCCATCAACAGCTGAAAGGAAGTGCTTTGTGTTGGGAGAGGTTTACATAAGATACTTGGAGGAAATTCTTTATCAAGCACTGGAAAAAGCTGCCCAGGGAAGTGGTAGAGGTATTTAAAAGACTTGTAGCTATGGTGCACACAGACATGGTTCAGTGGCGAACTTGGTAGTGTTAGGTTAGTGGTTGGACTTGATCTTAAAGGTCTTTTCCAACTGAAATGATTGATGATTCTATGTGTAATGATTCTATGAGCTTGGAGGAGGGGAAAAAAATAAATGGGATGTATGTTTTAACTGTTTGGATAGCCTGAAAAGGTGTTTCCTGGGGGACTTAGCTATGCTAAAATACCTACTTTAATAATATTTCTATGTGACAACTGAAATGTAACTTCAGATAATACTGAGGTATCCTACCCTCTCTACTGAAGCAGGCTGGTTGAGCACACCTCAGCCATCAGTCCTGCTTAGCTGTCACCTCAGTGCCCAAAGGAGAGCTTCCCACTGCTAGCTGAGACCTATCCTATATTTGGTTTTACCCTTTCCATCTACTCTTCGCTATTGAGTTCAAGTTCAGCTCTTGGTTAACGTGTCAGGGACACAGTATGAGAAGCTGTTTGCTGAGCAGCTCTCCCAGCAGCACCTTCCCAGTTGCTTCTGCCAGGGAAAACACCTCTGGTGTTTTTCACACAGGACCAACAGGGATGCAGGAGCTGGCTGGGGAGACCAAACTGCAGAGCTTGGCTTTCACCATGCAGTCATGGTATTGAATTTCTTGCAAAGGGTGGGCTCAATTTGAACTTGTTTTCCCCTGCTAAATAAAAGTGGGGCTTGCCATGATGACCTGCAGTCCCTGCATGCTAGCAAGCTTACCAGCTCTGTGCAGGACTGCTCTGGCTAGCTCTCTGCAAGCTGAATTTGCTCAGGGCAGGTGTGGGTGCACGTGAGCGTAAGTTATTCAGGACCATTTGTCCAAAGGACCCTGGCTGAGTCCTGTTCCTTTCATGTAGCCATGTGGGTACAATCCCTCATCTTCAGAGAGCTCCATACTGAATGCACAGGCATAGCATGATTTTAGGGTAGCTCTGGATGCTTGGAGAAGTTCAACATCTTCTGATTTCTGTGGTCTGGACTTTAGCTTGGGAGCAACTGCTATGCTGAGTGGTGCCTTTCCTCTCACAACCCCTAGTGGGTACTAGAACAAGCTTTAGAAATAAATCAATTCTTTTCTGTGCTTCAGGTGCCTAGGTCATAGAATCATAGAATCATAGAATGGTAAGGTTGGAAGGGACCTCAAGGATCATCTAGTTCCAACCCCCTGCCATAGGCAGGGACACCTCCCACTAGTACAGGTTACTCAAGGCCTCAAGGTCCTTACATAGTTGGTCAAATCAACTTGAATTTATCTTAGATTTGAAAGCACACTTATTGGTTCTGAAATTAGGTTTGTTGCTTTCCTCTACACACTTATGCACTTGTTTTTCTGCATTTGCTTTGTTGCAGATGGGTGCTTTAAAACAACAAAACAAAACAAACAAGTTAGCCTACACACCCCCTGCCTCTTGCTCACTGTACAGTGTGGCACAGTATGGCACGATTCCCATTCAGCTCTTAGTGAAGAGTCAGCTGTTCAAAAAGGGAAAGATTTAAGTCTGAAGGAATCAATCTTTTATTCAAATGTGCTGTTGACTGGCAAATAGCACATTCTGGGCATCTCAGAAGAGGATTGTTCCAGTTTGTTTCATTTGCTTCAGATAACATCACCTTGAATTGTCAGTAACATTCATGGTTGGGTAGTGACACTGGTCTATGTAGCTGAAGTCCAAAGGGACCCATCAGCCTTATGGGTGGGGGGGTTTTGTGCAGGTTTACTTAGCTTGTAGTTAGATAGATTCTTTCATAATACATAGCTCTGTACAGCCTTGTGTTGTGCAGGGTACTGGTGGGCAGCAGTGCCAGTGCTGAGTGCAGAGCAGTGGCATTGCTTCTGCCCTTCATCTTCTCTTTGGGGAATTGAAGATCTCAATGAACTGATGCATTCTGCAGAAATGGCAGTTTCTTCCTCCTGGCTGAAGGAGTTTGGGAGGGAGACCTGAGATTCATTTTTTTGGGTTACAGAAGGTCCAGAGGTTGTATGGCCATTAAAATAAAAAATAAAAAAAAGATCAAGGGGTTCTACTTTGCATTTCATAAGAAATACAGGGTTGGCAGTGGCCTCCTGTGTTTCCAAACCCAGATCCATCACAGCCAAATGTGCTGCAAAATGTTGCTTATAAACTGGGCGGCCTCTATTGTAAAGTTATGTGCTTTTGCTTAAGTTCACAAGTCTTCTCAGCATCCTCTGAGACTGAAACTATCAGAGATCCTCACTGCTCTGAGCTTTGTGCTGCACTGCAGAGATTATGTCAGCCACAGAAAGATGTGAGCATGTGGTGATATTTGTAAGCATCCAAGGAAAGAACAGCCCTTTTCCCATCTTGTTTCTGTGTTTCAGTCCCTTTGGGCTGAGTTAGGACCACAGTCAGGCAGCAGCTGCTAAATCATTATTTTAGAAGCATCTTGATTCATTCTCCTGCAAGAACAACAACAAAATCCACCCAGCCACAGCTCTCTTTCAAAGACGTGTCTTGAAGTTTGAGAGGAGTGGAGGGAGCTGAAGGAAGGAGAGCAGCACAGGCTGGCCCAGAGATGCTCATCATCCTGCAGAGGAGCCACCATAGGAGTGCACCAGGAGAAACCTTTCTCAGTAGGAACAGATCTAGACCTAGGATGCCATGGAGCCTTTCAGAATTCCATAAATGCTCTGACTGAAAAACACTTTTTCTTCTTTTATCTCTTCTTTTTCCCTCCCTCTTTTTTGTTTTTTTTTTCTTTCTCTTTTTCTTTTTTAATCTTTTTTTTTTAATATTTTCCTTTTTCCTTTTATTTTTTCTTTTTACTTTCTTTTCTTTCTTTCTTTCTTCCTTTCTTCCTTCCTTCCTTCCTTTCTTTCTTTCTTCCTTCCTTCCTTTCTTTCTTTCTTCCTTCCTTCCTTCCCTTCTTCCTTCCTTTCTTTCTTTCTTCCTTCCTTCCCTTCTTCCTTTCTTTCTTTCTTCCTTTCTTTCTTTCTTTCTTAATTTATTTATTTCTTTTCTTTTCTTTCTTTCTTTCTTTCTTTCTTTCTTTCTTTCTTTCTTTCTTTCTTTCTTTCTTTCTTTCTTTCTTTCTTTCTTTCTTTCTTTCTTTCTTTCTTTCTTTCTTCCTTTATTTCTTTTTTTCTTTCTTTCTTTCTTTCTTTCTTTCTTTCTTTCTTTCTTTCTTTCTTTCTTTCTTTCTTTCTTTCTTTCTTTCTTTCTTTCTTTCTTTCTTTCTTTCTTTCTTTCTTTCTTTCTTTCTTTCTTTCTTTCTTTCTTTCTTTCTTTCTTTTTTCATAATAAAAATGTGGCTCTGAGCATAAGCTGGAAGTAAGATGTATTTAACCTTTAGTTTCCAGCTGGGGAAGGGTACTTAATGTACACGTACATATACAATCTATTTTGACTGTGGGTGAACCCACCTGCTGGGCCCCACAGTGCTGGCCCAAATCTGGCTGTGTTTGACTGCTTTGATAATATTTTGCACAAAGAAACTAGGTTGCTTTCTTTCTCTCTCTCTCTTTCTATCTCCTTTTCTCTCTTTTTTTTTTTCCTCTTCTCTTTCTCTCTCTCTCTCTTTATCTTTCTTCTCTTACCTTCTTTCTTTCTGTCTTTCTGTCTTTCCCTGTAACACCTCTATTTCATTCTTGCACCCTGAAGTCAAGCTGATGTAGCAGCTTTAAGAACAAGAAACTGGTGTTGACAACTGGAGTTCCATTGTGAACTGCTGCCCGCGTTGGTAATTTCTGACCTTTACATTTGGATATGCTCTTACCAAACTTGTGCTGTCAGAAGCCCATTTTCCTGCTCTACATAGGGCTGGTTTTTCACAATCTTTGATACTGGCTGGCTAGCAGCCTTCCTCCTTGAACAGCTCTTGGTTGTTTTCCTCATAGATCAGGTCTTAAAATAAGGATTTTAGCAAATGTAGCATTTCTTCCTCCTCCTCCTCCACTCTTCTATTGTCACAGATGACTTGATGGAACAAATCTAATTTTACCTCTAGCAAGTGGAGTGTTTTTGTTGTTTGGTTTGGGTTTCTTTCCCTTGTTTTTGTTGTTTTAAACAGCAATTCTTATAATGAAATGTTCCTTTAAATGAAGAGTTGTTTTTTCTCAGTGAAAAATATCCTCCAGCATAGCTTTCTCTGGTTCCACATATTTTTCATAAAAACTGTAGTAATTTTTCAGATTGTGAGAGAACTTTCAACCTTGTGGCTACCTGAGGCATACCTGGATCCATAAGAAAATGAAAACAAATATTTTTCCTTTTAACTTATTTGGTACATCACAGTTACCTGCTATCTGACTCTGCTGTGCACTTGGCAAGGACAAGTCCTTCACAGAGTCACAGAACTTTAGAGGTTGGAAAGGAACTCCAGAGAGCATTGAGTCCACCCCCCTTGCCAATTTATAAACATTGATGAGGTCACCTCTCAGTCTCTCCTTTTACAAGCAGCAGAGCCCCAGCTCCCTCGGTCTCTCCACATAGGAGAGATGTTCCATTCCCTTCATCATCTTTGTGGCTCTGCACTGGACTCCCTCAAGCAGTTCTATGTCCCTCTTGAAATGGGGGGCCCAGAACTGGACACAGTACTTCAGATGCAGTCTCACTAGGGCAGACTAGAGGGGCAGAAAACCACCCTTCAACAAGGGAAAAACACCCTTCTACAACTACCTGAAGGGTGGTTGTAGCCAGGAGGAGGTTACTTCCTTCTCTCAGGCAACCAGCACCAGAACAAGAGGACACAGTCTCAAGCTCCACCAGGGGAAGTCTAGGCTGGAGGTGAGGAGAAAGTCCTTACCTGAGAGAGTCATTGACTACTGGAATGGGCTGCCCAGGGAGGTGGTGGAGTCACCGTCCCTGGAGGTGTTCAAGGTGCGTTTGGACATGGCACTTGGTGCCATGGTCTAGTCTCGAGGTCTGTGGTATCAGGTTGGACTTGATGATCTTTGAGGTCTCTTCCAACCTTGGTGATACTATGATACTGTGAAAAGAAATTAAGGTAAGGATGCAAATATATTTATTTTTCTGGCTAAGGTTATATGGTATATTACAGGAAAAATCGTACAGGAATTTGACAGGTGGTAGGATTTAAAGACCTAAGCTTTTTAGATTATTTTTCCCCCATTTGCCAATTAGTTAGTTTAGGCTACAGTAACCAGTGACTCACGCACAGTGCTGGAAATCATACCAGCTGGGACTTGTTCTACCATTGCCAACAGTCTGAATATTTAAGCAGCTGTGGAATTTGTTAAGAATCATGTCTGTGGCATGAAAGTGGTCAAACATGGGGTGGAAAGAAGAAATAAAGACAACTCCTGAGTGGGTGAATTCTTAGGAAACTCTGGGATAATGAGGAGAAAAAAGAATAAAGGGAAAAAGTAAAGGGAACTAAAATGCAGAACGGATGTTTGTGATGTTCACATCTGTGTGTGATGAGATGTGATGTCCATTTGAAACAAGGAAGCTGGTCTCATGATGAGCATCATGACTCCTATTGCAAACATGTCAGAGGCTGCTTTCCCAAGCAAGCTTTCTGGGATGGAGCAGTCTGCCCACCACCTAGCTCCTCACTAGGAGCACAGGAGACTACAGCTCTGCCCTGAGGTGGCAGTGAAGACACTTGGAGGGAGCAATGCACTGAGCTGACTCAGAAGTTTTACTCTTTTTGCTGCCATTTGGACAACTTGACTCTCAGTAGGGCTGCAGGGAAGTATAAGAAGGCATCAGTGGCCTGGGGGTTGTGTGTGCCCATCAGCATGGGGCCCCTGAGGGACTGTTGGCAGCTTGTGCCTGTGGGCTCCCTGAATATCAGGAAAGAGGGCAGAAGGGGCTGGCAACCACAGGCTTGGCACAAGCACTGCAGCATCAGCAGCTGCCTGCAGGAGATACTATTTCTTTCAGTTTTGAGTCTGGCCCTTGTGACTTCCTCTGTATTCACTTCAGTATCAACCCTTCCATTCCCTTGGATGAAAAATGGTAGTACCCCATGCATCAGTGTAGGTTGAGGGCTGACCTGCTGGAGGGCAGTGAAGGGGAAAATAATCTGGGGGGTCCTAGTGAATGGAAGGTTGACCATGAGAGAGCAATGTGGTCTTGTAGCCAAGAGGGCCAATGCCATTCTGGGGTGCATTAGAAGGGCTGTGATTAGTAGGCCTAGAATGGTCTCCTCCCTCTCTACTCTGCCCTGGTGAGGCCTCATCTAGAATATTGTGTCCAGTTCTGGGCCTCTCAGTTCAAGAAGGACCTAAGGAAACTGCTTGAAAGAGTCCAGTGCAGAGACACAAAAATTATGGAGGGAGTGGAGCATCTTCCTTACAAGGAGAGACTGAGGGATCTGGGGCTCTTTAGTTTGCAGAGGAGGAGACTGAAAGGTGACCTCATTAATGTTTATAAATATGTAAAGGGTGAGTACCAGGAGGATGGAGCCAGGCTCTGCTTGGTGATGCCAAATGACAGGACAAGGGGCCATGGGTGGAAGTTGAGGCATAGGAAGTTCCATGGAGACATGAGGAAATTTTTTTTTCACTGTGAGGGTGACAGAAGACTGAAACAGGCTGCCCAGGGGGGTTGTGAAGTCTCCCTCTCTGGAGACATTCAAGACCCACCTGGATGCATTCCTGTGTGATCTGGTACAGGTGATCCTGCTCTGTCAGGGGGGTTGGACTGGATGATATTTCGAGGTCCCTTCCAGCCTCTAACATTGTGTGATTCTGTGATTCACCAACATGGTTTAGGTTATACTAACTTACTTATGTACAGCACTAGCGGCTTTCTAGGGGTTGCCTGCCCCAGTTAGAGATGATGCCCCAGCAGGTCAGCTCTGGGGAGCACCAGTAGTGGAGTCTAGCTGCCTCCTCTTGGCTTTGTCAACTAGCTGAAACAATTGAGATAGTCAATTGAAAATAATTGGTACAGCTATTTTTATGTATTTTTTGCTCCATTTTTTTCCCCTGCATCATAGACTGAGTGATAGAAATAGCAGTCGAGAGCTTTCTGATGACTTAAAGGTTTTTTTTTCTCTCTCCAAGCTGATACCATGCATAGTCAGAATTTTGATTGATGACCTATTGTAGAATATAGTTAGAACTCCATTTAGCTCTGATGTATTCCATATGCTGTCATTGATTACACAGTATTGCAATAAACCTTGTTTTATCAATTCCTTGGGTACTTTGATCATGACATTTTTAGGAAGTACTTAAAACAAGGGAGTTGATCAGGTAAGTAGGTAGGCAGCACTCAAGTCTTTCAAGTCAGTGACCTTACAGTGTTGCCTATAAGCTACCAGCCCAATTACTATTAATTTTTCTTAGCTATACTGCTTCTATCCTTGTCTAATGACAAGCAAATGCTCACTTGATCACAGGCATGTAAATTAGTCATCATAAATCCATGCACTGGAGCATGATTAAAGTGGAATTTGGCTACCTTTCTAAACACATTTGGTGCAACCATGAATTTTATTTTCCTTATGAAGCATTCTAAATATTTCATTAAGTACATTCATGCCAAGAACTTGGCTATATATTTTCAGTGATGTTGGGTGACATCAGTGGCATCAGTATACTGATAGGATGATCAGGATTACAGGATGTCGGGGGTTGGAAGGGACCCAAAAGGATTGTCGATTCCAACTGATGGGGTTTAGAAGTAGAAATACATTTGCAATCATATAACTCTATGTGTCTGCATACCTAAAACTAATGAAGGACAAACTGTGAAATATCTGCCCACCCAGAGCCAGCTGCAAGCCAATGGCATGCAGGCAGTCACCAGTCACTGTGGGGAGGGAGAGTTTTACTCATGTGCAGATACAAATTAATGGAACAAACATTTTAAAATAATATATTGTACTGCCAGAAGGTGGAGGTGTTTGGAGAGGGATATGACTGAGGCCAGGTACACTTCACGCCTTACACTGAGCTCTGGCAATAACATCCTTGTTGCCTCCATTAAGGCTAGCCTATAGAGCCCAGCAAACACTTGCAAGGTTGCTCAACATTTGCATTTCAACAGGGTTTCTTCATTTCCCCTTCCTTTTTTCTTTTTTTTTCTCTTTTGTAATCCTCTAGACTTGAACCTAACATTCACACGTTTCATATCTGCTTCAGGCTTCCCTTGCCTGAGTGTTGCAACAGGGCTGGAAGAACAGGCTGGAAGAAAGTTGCCATGCCTGCCACATGGAAGCCTGGGAGGTTGAGGCATATGCAAAGCCCTGATATAGCTCCCTTCTGCCTCGGTGTGGTAGTTTGAGGGATCCCAGGTCCCTCTTAAATCCATAGGGACAGAGGCCCACGCCAGGGGGATGGACCTGCTTGTCCCAGGATACTGTCATATTGTTATTCTATTCATTTTCTGGTATCGCAGATGCAAAGATAGTGCCTGACTTGACCTCTCCCCCTTCTCTTCCCTTCCTATCTCGATTCCTCTTCTCAGAGCCACATGTGCTCTTGTTTCATGGTTTGTGGGGGAGTTGGTGGGCAGGGCACTGAGCCACCCAGCCCTTGCAGGCCCAGCCAGGGGGTGGAGGGGGTGGTTTCGGCCTACCCTTAGGCCGAGTGAGGGTGGAAGGGGTGGAGGATTCTAGAAGGCCACTTTGGGCCAAGTGAGTCTTGTACTTATTCTACCTGATTGGCTTTTGAATATATGCTCTTGTAGATAGAATTTCTCTTTAAAACTTCCAATTGATGTGCTCATTCTCACTCCTGAAAAGGGGTAAGAGTCGATTCTGTTCTCCAGAGCCAGGTAAGCTTGTGGCCCAAACTGGAACACAAGTGTAGACTTTGGGGGGTTATCTAGGCAGAGCAGCATACTGACTCTTAAAAGAAATCTTTATCCTATGGCTTATTTTCTCCTTTCCATGTAAATATCCAATGCAATGCTCAGGTTTCATTTCTAAACTGGTGTGCTAGTTTGAGGCTAATTGGAATATTTTAATGAGAAAAATTATATTATAGGCTGTGAAAAAGAAACAGTGGCGATGTCTGCCTCACTCATAGGCTTGCTGAGATGTATAAAAACAAGGACACAAACAGACAGTGTCTCTATCTGTCAGAGGCAGTGTCTGTGTCTTCTCCCTGGGCTGTGTGACCAAACTAACCATTCTGCTTCTACCACCCCTTGCCAACCCTCCAGACTCACCCTGCACGTAAGGCAGACCCTGGGATAAGGTAGAGGGGTGGAAAGAAGGTGGAAGAGTTGGGAGCCCCTCCTGAGGACTATGATTTCTGGGAGGGGTGTTGTGTTTCTGTATTAGTGCCACGAAGATTCTCAGAGGGCTGGAGCAGCTCTGCTATGCAGACAGGTTACAGGAGTTGGGGAGCCTGCACCCTGGAGAAGAGAAGGCTTCAATGAGACCTTAAAGTAGCTTTCCAGTGTCTGAAGGGGGCTACAGGAAGGCTGGGGAGGGACTATGGACAAGGTCTTGCAATGACAAGACAAGGGGCAATGGGTTTAAACTGGCAGAGGGGAGATTGAAACTGGATGTTAGGAGGAAGTTCTTTACAGTGAGGGCGGTGAGGCACTGGCACAGGTTGCCCAGGGAGGCTGTGGCTGCTCCCTCCCTGGAGGTGCTCAAGGCCAGATTGGACGAGGCTTTGAGTGACCTGTACTAGTGGGAGGTGTCCCTGCCTATGGCAGGGGGTTGGAACTAGAAGATCTTTGAGGTCCCTTCCAACCTTACCATTCTATGATTCTAGGATTACGTTTAACTTGTATTAGGAAGTTCTTCACAGAAAGTGTGATTGGCATTGGAATGGAATTCCCAGGGAGGTGGTAGAGTCACTGTCCCTGGAGGTGTTTAAAAGGAGACTGGATGAGGCACTTAATGCCATGGCTTAAATTGGAAGGTGTTAGGTTGGACATGGTGATCTCGAAGGTATTTTCCAACCTGGTTAATTCTATGATTCTATGACACTCACCACTCAGATACTTGTATACATGGATCAGATCTCCTCTCGGTCTTCTCCAGACTGAAGAGCCCCAAGGCTCTCAGTCTCCACAGGGGAGATGCTCAAGTGCCCCAGTCATCCTTGTGGCTCTCTGATGGGACTCTCTCCAGCAGGTCGCTGTGTCTCTTGAGCTGGGGAGCCCAAAAGTGGACACAGTATTCCAGATGTAGTCCCACTAGGGCAGAGTAGAGGGGGAGAACTTCCCCAGACCTGCTATATACACTTTTCCTGACACACCCCAGGATACCATTGGCCCTCTAGGCCACAAGAACACGTTGTTGTCACATGGAGAACTTGCTGTCCAGCAGGACTCCAAGGTCTTTCTCAGTGGAGCTGCTCTCCAGCAGGGTAGAATCACAAATCAGTGTATTTTTACTCAGAGATACTTCTCTTCTGTATCGCAGAACCCGAGATGTTCTTCAGAAAAGGTCTGTCACAGTAACACTTCACATCTACTCAAAATGAGTTACAGCAGTTTTACTCTTGGGGCAGGGCTGGGCTCCTCATTTCTAGCAGTACAGAGGGCCGCCTTAGCAAGGTCATCACCGTTTCTTGTGGTAAAGGTGCTGTAATTGACCAGAAAGTTCATGTGACATCTCAAAAATGGAGCTTAACCACCTCTCTCAGGAATAAGGGAAATACAGGAAGATTTAACAACTGCCAATTAGTAATTAGCAATTTGAAATACCAGAGAACCTACTTGCAGCCTTGTTTTTGAAAGAGAATTGTAGCATTTTTAAACCTTACAGCCATGTTTAGGACAAACAGAATCTCATGAAGTGGCTTGATTTCCGCTGCTTTATATCCAAGAGAGCTGAATACCATGCAAGTTTCTAAATACGCCCAGAGCATTTACCGCTGCCTTTATCTTTTTGTCAACTTCTCACTGCAAACTGGTCCCTGCAGTTCGACAGTTGTCCATCTTTGTCCTGCTGCAGATGTAGTTTTCTTACAGTTTTTAGCTGGTAAGATTCTACTGCCTCATTTTTCACCCTAGATGCTTTCTTATGGAGTGCACCCTCAGCAAGTTTGCAGATGACACCAAGCTGTGTGGCACAGTCGACTTGCTAGAGGGCAGGGATGCCATCCAGAGGGACCTGGACAGGCTGGAGAGGTGGGCCCAGGCCAACCTCATGAAATTCAATAAGGCCAAGTGTAAGGTCCTGCACCTGGGTAGGCACAATCCCAAGCACAAATACAGGCTGAGTGGTGAATGGCTGGAGAGCAGCCCTGAGGAAAAGGACCTTGGAGTCTGGGTTGATGAAAAGCTCAACATGAGCCTGCAGTGTGCACATGCAGCCCAGACAGCCAACCGAGTCCTAGGCTGCATCAAGAGAAGCGTGGCCAGCAGGGCAAGGGTGGGGATTCTGCCCCTTTACTCTGCTCTCGTCAGACCCCACCTGGAGTACTGTGTGCAGTTCTGGAACCCTCAGCACAGGAAGGACATGGAAGTGTTGGAGCGGGTCCAGAGGAGGGCCACAAAGATGATCAGAGGGCTGGAGCAGCTCTCCTATGAGGACAGGCTGAGAGAGTTGGGGCTCTTCAGCCTGGAGAAGAGAAGGCTTCGAGGGGACCTGATAGTAGCCTTCCAGTATCTGAAGGGGGCCTACAGGAAGGCTGGGGAAGGATTATTTACAAGGTCCTGCAATGACAGGACAAGGGGCAATGGGCTTAAACTGGCAGAGGGGAGATTTAGACTAGATGTTAGGAGGAAGTTCTTTACAGTAAGGGTGGTGAGGCACTGGAACAGGTTGCCCAGGGAGGTTGTGGATGCTCCCTCCCTGGATGTGTTCAAGGCCAGATTGGATGAGGCCTTGAGTGAGCTGTCCTAGTGGGAGGTGTCCCTGCCTATGGCAGGGGGTTGGAACTAGATGATCCTTGAGGTCCCTTCCAACCTTACCATTCTATGATTCTATGATTCTAAGTCTTGGAGTACTGCCTTCCAAATTATGTGTCTCACAACAGTCACAGAAATTTAAAACAACCTATAGACTTAGGTTTACTTAAAACCTTAGGGTTTGTGCCTATCAAAAGAGGATCACAGAGCTGTATTTTAATTGTTTCCATAATAAAGTTGTGTGGCTTTATCAAATGCATTTGATTCTCATCAAAACACTGCAGTGTGTTACAGAATGTTCAATAAATCAGATTACGCATTCTTGTCAGAGAAACTGGCAGTGCAATTCTTCCTTTCAATCCATTCATCCTCACCATCCAGAGTTACTTTAAATGTCATTAAAAATAATGTCAACGCTTGTAACTGGATTTCCTTGTCTTGGACAAAGCTGCGCAATGTTATTCAATTCCACATCAAGCGGTGTCCAAGACCTGCATGACATGAATAAGCTGAACTCCTGCAAATCTGATACCGCAAGTAAATTGAGACAAATTAATCCAATGAGTAGATCTTTTCTGGAAGTAGAACAAAATAGTTCCTAACAGTATCGCAGAATGTTAGGGGTTGGGAGGGATCTCTAAAGGTTATCTAGTCCAATCCTGCTGCTAGAACAGGATCACCTATTCCGGATCACACAGGAATGCATCCAGGTGGGTTCTGAGTATCTCCAGAGAGGGAGACTCTGCAACCCAAGCTGAGTTCCCGGTAGGGAAAGTTAAGCACATTAGAGGACAAAAGATGGGAGTTTCCACTCCCATTGCTGCAGTCTAGAAGAAGTCCTTTTATCACAAGAGCAAATGAGTTTCTGAGAAGTAGCTAGTTATGAAAAAAGACCCTGTACCACTTAACCACAACCACTATTTGCTTTTGGAAAATTAATCCAGAGAGTTATCTTACAACATTTACTTTTGAAACAAAACTTTTACAGATTCAGGCTCACTGCCATACATTGAAGACTGCCACCATCTACTTTATTCATCTGAGCCAATACTAAGTAGAATTAGCTACACCTATGAAGCCACAACAATAAATCTCTTCAAGAACAACTGTTCTTTATTTTATCGTATGGTTGAAGCAGAACTATAATCCAGGTATATTTCCACGATGAGTTGGTCCACTCTTACCCTCAAAAATATTTTTTTGGGTTTTTTTTTTAATAACATCAACACAAATGGGAGGACTATGAAGCATCATTAATAGGAACTTTCAACTGTACATGACTTTTGACCACAATCAGACTGGTGCTACTTCAGTATTTATAGACTCTCCACTGTATAGACCAGCCACACCAGTGTTATTTACCTCCAAATCATTAAAGATCTAGGTAAAGGATCCATCAACGCAAGATCAAAATGCCTTTTGGTGCCACTAGAATCATAGTCTTGTAGAAATATTTCTATATTTAGTAATTTACTAAAGAATAATTACTATCCTCTCTGAAATTACATACAGCCATTATAAATATTTACATCAAACATTTACAACTGGTTCATAATATACAACACAACAATTTAGCTAGAATTTCTAATCCTCCAGTGTAAAAGTCTCAAACAACATCTTGCTATCATCATTTCAATTTATCTGTTTTGCACACAGTCACAGGCATTTCAAACAACTCATGTAACATGATGAAAAAAAAAATGGAATGATGTTACTTTAATAGCAATTACTTTGGGGACTGTTGCTTGGGGTGATTTGGTTTTTTTTCTTTTTTAAAGAAGATTTAAATTTCTAAATCCCATGTGGTACTGCTACTAACATTTAAAATAGGCTTGACAGGGAAAAAATACTTAGAAATAAATACACCTTTAAAAAAATTCCACAATTAACTATGTTAGAATATTTGTTTTCCACACAGTTTAAAGGAGACTTTACTCTTCAGCATACAGTGCAGTTCAATCCATTCTTATCTTCTGATTTGTCATCCTATAAATAATGCTGTCATAGCCAGGATCCATGTTCCAGAGGTTGTAGGAGATAACTATCACAGCTAAAGCAAGGCCTATCATCATCCACAGAATAATGTTGAAGATCACAGAGTAGTTGTAGTTGTATGGATAGGCAAGGTTATATGGATTGTCTGTTTCACTCTGTAATGAAGAGAATGTGCATTACTTTCGAGTTAGCTTGCATACAAAACACATTCTGACTACCTCAGAAACCTGAGCAATCTGAATAGGAGAGAAATATTTACATATCACACAGATGTAGAAGTGATTATGTGACTGACATTAATGGAATTCATAGGAAAGAGCTGACAGGAGCCTGATGTAGTTCAGTTAGGATGCACGAAAAGCCCTGCACCCAGGACAGAATAACCTCACTTGGCAGCAAAGGCTGGGGACTGACCAGCTGGGCAACAGCTCTGCAAAGAGAGACCTGAAGGCCCTGATGGACATGGTAAAAAAGGAGTCATGTTTATGCACCTGCAATGATGCAGGGCCACTGCATCCTGGGCTGTACCTGAAGTGTAGGCAGTAAGCCAAGGAGAACATTTTTTCCCCGCCTGGGGAGCAGGGCTCACATGCACTGCTGTACTGGGGAGAAACAGGCAAAAATACAAATCCCAACAAGACACAAGGGGAGAAAGCCTTCACAGTGAAACTGGTGGAGACTTTGGACCAGGCTGGCCAGACAGGCTCTGGGACTTCCAGATTCTAAGAACTTGGCTGAAAAAAGACCCGAGTAGCCTGATACAACTCATAAATGAATCTTGCTTTGAGCAGTAGGTTGGACAAGATGACCTCCAAAGGCATTCTTCAACCATGAACACTACATGATCAAGTGAAGATCAAGACAAGTAAGCTGACCTCTTCACACCCATGCCTACATCAGTCAGTATTCCAGTCCTTAAAAAACATTATGTTCAGGTGAAGAAGTGATGCATAGTGGAACACTTTTAATAGATTACGTACAGAAAAATGCACATCTACTACCTGTGAAGACTGAAGGATGGAGCGAGTCTTCCTTGTGAGGGGAGAATTAAATGCTTTTACAGCCACCACTTCTACTACTGCATTCCCACTATACAAATTAAACATCTCATCTGCAAACTGGAAAAACAAAAAGGTGACTTAATTTAAAATCTCAACTGTAGCCACGAATTAAGGAGAGCTTTGTCAGCAAGATGTACTAAACCATAAGATATCAGCTTCGGGAGTAAGAAGTTTATGGGAAGTTTACATTATTTTAGAACTCCACCAAGTGCCAACTTTCACCTGGTTTACATCTCTTTAAAACCCATTGACCACTGTTCAACAGACTGTATCTCATGACTGCTTTCTGGGCTGAAACTCTTTCTTTCATTCTTTTTACAGAAGGGCCTAATCACTAGATAGTTTCCCAATTGCATGTCTGTCAGTTTCAACAGAACACTGAATATTGTAATCTGGTCCAAAGAGTAGGATGTCTAGTATTTTATTTGTTTACCTCCAAAGAGTAATGCTTTAGAGAAAACACTTCCTGTCTTAGCAAATTCTGGCTTGTACATTTTTCCATCATATATTTGTAAATCCTAGAAAAGACTGGTCATAATAAAAGATTTTATCTAACAATTACCTAAGACCTACTGAAGAATTACTTCCTCATGCACCTTAATAGATGAACAGTAGTTAGAGGTTCTTAGAGGCTTGGGAACTTAGATTTCACATACTTTTGTGGGCAAAAGGGAATTAACCACTGTACCCTGGAATAAAGATTTCCACTGTTCTGAGACTTACTGGTGGTTTTAAATGCAATATAGTTATTTAAGAAAAACATACTGAGTCATGTTGATACATTTTCAATATAGTCCTGTTTCCTTACACAAGATACTTAACACATTGCAGAATCGTGACAACACTTCCCACAGTGACAAATTGTAGTAATCAATTTTACAAGTGAACGGCTGCATTTTAAAAGCCAAGCCAAGCCATCACTGATGAAGTGACAATTCAAAGCAGAAGATGGTCAATACACTAACTTCCTTGTAGCTGTCACCAAAAAATTATTTCTTTAGTAATCCTGTGAGTTTTATTCATTAAGCAGAAAGTATACCTTTTGCAAAGAGTCTGTCAGAATCTGGGAAGCATCCTTGAACTGCTGAGAGTCTTCCCCATAGTGTTTTCCAACCTCTTCCAAACCAGCCAGTTCCAGAGAATACAGGTCTGGGGAATGATCTTTGGCTAAGTGCTTGTGTCGAGACAACTTTGGCAAACCATTGAAGGCAGAAAGAAATTAAAATGATCCAAGGGTTACTTTAAAAACACATTTCACAACATTTTTTTTGCTGTGACTAATCCAACTTCGCTTTCTACAGTCATATTCCATATTGATTAGGAAGTGGAATTTCTTGCCAACTTAACCAGAAAATGTCCATAATTTGTGGGGGGTTTTTTTGTGTGTGTTTTGGGGTTGGTTTTATTTGTACTTTTTTTGGTTTTGTGGATTTTTTTGTTTAATTGTACAGACAAAAGCAGATAGTCATCATGTAGCACCTATTCCTAATACCAGGTTATAGACACAGAGTTCTACTAAAAAGAAAACATGACAGTCACTCACATCAGAATCCTTGTTCTGCAACTGCCATAAAAAACACTTGGAGAAAATATAAACCCAAACCATAACAATACTTGCATACTACTATTCCTTGCACTGAAGCTGGCCCTTGCAAAACTGAGTAAGTTGCAACTTCAACCTTGATGCTGCCCATGTAAAAATGTGGTTTACTTAGGGAGTACCATCCCACTGTCATAAAATTCAACCAATACTATCCAAATTATCTCAAAGGAGAATAGTGGTATTCTTACACTTCTACAAGTGCAAAGCCACAGCACTGGCATCTGCCTGCACAAAAGAACAGTCTCTGAAAATATGGGATTTCATATGTTCCTATCTTTCCATATACTCTAAGTACAGAAATTCTAGTCTTGCAAGACAAATCCAAACTGTTCTGCCTCACTTGCTGTTTGCCCTTTCCATTCCTCTTCACCAGCCCTTAATGTGAACAAATTTTTCATGCCTGTTCATTTTACGTAGCTGAAAGCTGCAGCTTAAGGGACAAAAATAGTAAGTCCAAGCCTCAAAACAAACCCTAAATCGCAGTAACAAGACAACAACTTCTTAGTAAAAAGATCATAAGAAGTTTTTTGCTTAAAGAGATCAAAATTAAAAGTTCCCCTCTATACTAGAACACTTTTATCACCACCACTATTCACACTACAAAAGTCACTCCAGTCTTTTCAAATAACATGTTATAGAGATGCTATTTTGAAGCAAAATTGTGGACACAGCATTATACTTCTCAAGTAAGAAAACAAGAAAAGACCCAGCAAATTGTTCATTGAGTCCTTTCCATGTCTTTGGATATGGAGAAATACCACCTCAGAATTCCCTAACACAATACAAAAGAAACTACAGACAATTAAGGTTCTTATTTCCTTCTGCCAGTGACGAGGCTGACACAAATTAGCTTGAGAATGCATTAAAACAATGCAACCAGCTGATGACACCTGAATGTATATCACTGTTTGTCAAGTATCCTGGCTATAGTTTCTCTACATCTGTTGGTGATGTAAGATGGGGAAAATATTTTAAAAAAATTAGATCTTACCAGGCTTGTAATGTCGTGTAGGACTTGTAGTTCTGACAAAAAAAGCAAGTCAACCTGGGGGAAGAGGCAAGGAAGAGACAACAGGTGTTTTCCTTGATGAAACCATAAGCTAGGGAAATGCAACTTTGTTGCAAGTCTCAATATTTTATAACACATTATGTCTGTATAGCACAAGAACACCCTATAAAGAAATTACTCTTCAGTGATCACTGAAGTTAACTTTATCTTTTTCTTTCTTTTTAAACTCACCTAACTTCTAAGAATTCAGTAAGTAAAAAAATCATGTGGGCACCTCTAAATAAACCAACAGGGGAAAAAAACCCAACTCAACAACAAAGCAAAAGAACAAGCCAAGATTAGAAAACCCACTAAAGATTCCCACTGATTGATTTTTTTTTACCTCGTTGTTTCTGCTGAGGGAGTTGAGAGGAAGGGAGCTGAGAATGGAGTTGTCCTGGAATAAGCGGTTTCGCAGTTGGCGCAGCGTGACAGAGAGGTCTTCAAACACAGAATTTGCCTTGCCCACCATGTACACTCTCTGCAGAAATAACCATTGATAACAACACAGGTTAGTTTTCAGTCCTTCCAATCACAGTTTAATAGTTGATCATACTTGAAATCTCTCTCTAATGCAAAATATTTTATACAATCAATTGCTGGTTCTCCGGCCACACAAGTGGGAAGAGATTAACTGTTTAGAATATCTGGAGTCAGAACTGAAGCAATACTCACTTCCTCACTGGGGGCTAGCTGCAAGACCACAGGAGTTTCCTCGGAGAACAAAGTATGTATGGCATTTGCAACACTGTCAAGACTGAAAGGAACAGCCTGGAAGACAAAGCCAAGTCAGATTTGGGTAATGATATCAAAGGAGATAATCTGTTTAAACTACAGAAGTTTGGAAAAATAAGACCACCTCTTCTCAAATCAAAGAGTACAAATACTTCCAAAGTTATAACAGCAGCTAACACGTGCCAATGGGCAAAACAAAACATCAGCTATCTATTTATGAACAGTCAATTTATCTGTATATATGGCAGACTATTAATATATTTTTAAGAAGTCCAAGAGGGCATGACTGTGTAATTAAGAGACTTACTTAAGCTAAGAGTACTGCCTTGTTTATGTAAAGCAAGACCATCAAATATAGAAGCAATATAAAAGGAAACACCAGTCTTAGTGCAAATGTAGTTATGAACTCCTGAATTTTGATGAATTAAAATATAGCAGCAAAAGGACTAACTACTGAAACACAAAGAAAAGAGACTCATAAAAGCATTGCTAAAAGAAATCCTAGCACAATATAGTGTCTTTACTTGCAATAAAACTAAACATTTACTTTGGAGTTTCATCTAAACAGAAGCAGAGTGACATATTTTAATTCACTACTTAAGAGAATATTAAAATACCTTTTCTAAGAAATTTTATTAGGTCTGTAAACTAGGATAATTTGTACCTAGCAGTCCTGAACGGGGACTCAGTGATGATCATTTGAAACTACCCTTGCACACTGGAGAATCAGTACTTTGCCAGCATACATTTGGGGCACCTAATTGAAACCCATCCATTTGAACCTTGGGTGATATTAAAGGGTCTCTCACCTTGTACAGGAGTCTGACTGTATTATGTGCCAATACAGCCTGATCTATCATTCTAGGAGGGTGGTATGTGAACTTCAAGTAAAGTAAGGAATAAATGAACACCAAGTACTACAGCAGAGAGTCAAGTAGTTCTCACTAGCTCACGAGAGTCACTGAAATCACACGACAGTTCCAAACGTGGATACTTACATTCTCAATAGGGTAAGAAACCCCTTTCGCAGGCAATGTCAGCTTGTCTACTCCTTTCACTGTTACCAGTACAGTAGCTCGAGGTCTGTGAAACAGATCACCCACTGCAAGCCCAGGCCAGGAAAGCTCCTATTATGAAACAGCAAAAAACCCTTTTATTTCATGAGGAAGTTAATACTAGAACGTTTTCATCTTGAATAATATTGTTTCAAGTTAACCGTGAAGAAATTGGTAGTTTAAAAGCTGCCAGTAACTTCATAACAAAGCCTACACTGAGAAAGTATCATACATACTGGATATATTAAGAATTATATCCCATAATTAAATTAAGAACATCATAGTCAGAGAATCATAGAATGGTTTAGGTTGGAAGCAACCTCAATGATCATCTAGTTCCAACCCTCCACCACAGTAAGGGATACCTCCCACTAAAACAGGTCGCTCAAGGACTCATCCAACCTAGCCTTGAACACCTCCAGGGTGTATGTAATGAGCGAAAGGTGAATTAAAAAAAAAAAAATAAAATCCAAAACCAAAACAAACTCTTTTAGAAAACAACACAGAAAAAGGTTTAAGGACATTAAAACATTAATATATTTATATATTCAGTACCAGAAAGAAACAGGAGGAAAAAAGGTTTAACGGTGTCGATCATTATCAACAGTCTACTAATCTTAAATGTACAAATTTGCATAGCAACATGAAAAGCTTCCTTACTAGTTTACTACAGTTATGTATCAGTAAAAACACAGGGAAGGGTACCTGGCTGGTTTATTCAGGCACAAAACACTAATTCATCTATTCAGAATTAATTCAAAGCAATTTCTCCATTTGTCTAAAAGACGCAGCTACTGAAGTTTTATGAAATCCATTTATTTGGATTTTATAGTTAAATGTCATTGACACAGTGACCTGTATCACCTTGAAGAAACAAAAGAAAAACTTTTTAAAGCCTTATGAGGGACAAAAAAAGGGGTTGTTTTATCTTAACAGGAGAGGAAAAGTTTGTGAGAATCTCCAACACAATACAGCAAGAATTCTAATCTCTCTACAATGCATCTATTGCACTGTCAATTTATGTTCCAATAGGAACATAAACAGCTTTGACCTACAACTGACTTACATTCTTGATATAAACAGCAAAATAAGCGTTAGGGCTATGCAGTACTCTCCACACCAGGGCTCGAAGCTTCCTACACAGTGATCTCTGCCTTGGTGACAATGCTGATAACTTCCCATTTTGGGGCTTAACTGAATAGAGTAATTTAAACACACCTGTCTCTTCCTGCTTCTAGAATTCGCAATAATACTGTTTCATAGTATTATATAAGAGATGCTATGGAGCCATCACAGCAATTGAATTCCAAACTTTGGTAAAGGCAGAAAGTGCACACTGAAATGCTTTTTTTGCCATGATAATTGCAGTGTACTTCCAGATGAACAGTATGCCAAGCCAGGCATGCAAAATGGGCCAAATCCTACTGTTTTTCCATGCAATGCACATAAGTAATACCTGATGTATTGGTTTTTTTAATGATAAAATAATTAAAATACACTTAAGTATACTACTTGTAAAGAGTTTGCAACTAGCTTAATGAAAAAAAAAAAAAAGATGTAATTGACAGTAAGGTATTTTCAGACAAAGTCTAAAGCGCAGGCTAACCAGACTTGCATTCAAATGAGACCTATCAGACCTCTTGCCTGGCTACAGTATGGGGAAAAAAAAGAAACTGACCTCCCCTGTCATCATTGTGAGATTATTTCAGCTTTTGTAGCTTTCAGTATCTGGCAGCACGCAGACACTGCTAGAAATACTTGTCTGTTATGCTTTCACACACTTCCTCAACAGCCACTCATCCCTGCTGAAGACCACTAAAACATTCAGTAGGCAATGTGGAATCAATCCAAGGACTCCTACTCATATGTCTCACTTTAAACAGCAGAAAAGCTATGCTCAAAAACCTGCCACAAATTAGGTTTTCAAGTCTTCAGACTACTACTAGATAATTATCTAGTTTACTTGTTCTTAATAACTACACTCAGCAGAGAAGTTGACTTGACAAAATACCTGAGCAGCCAAGCCATTTCTCAGAATCTTTTAGAGTACTCAAGAGCTTGTAGACAAAAAATGACAGAGGGTTCAGTATTTGACCATGGATGGGAGGATACAGCACGTAGCTGAGTTGTTGAGGAACTGAAGAATATCACAGTAAATTCACAGACTTGCTTGCTTCCTTCTATAGCTGATGATTCAAATTAGCCAGCTAGCACTGCCTGTTGCTGCTCATCTGACTGATACAGCTTTATGCTTGGAAACCACATTCTGACAAGTCATGCATTCGTCAAGACAAACAAGATGGTATTTTATATATATACCAGCACATGACAGGGAGATTTGCATGTCAAGTGAGCAGGGCTGTAGTTTTAGAGGCATTTCAAAAATCAAGGCTTGAAACATACATCTTCAATAGAAAAGCCCATGGATAATGCAGCTACATCCGGGATCCGCTCGCCAGGAATGGGCCAATTTCCATCTCGAAAAACCACTGATTGAGGTGATCGTAAGATACTAAATTCATCACCGTATACAGCTGAAAAACAAACATAGAAAGCCATCAGAGTTCTTGCACTCTTTCTCTTGCATAATACTGGAAGACCATTTTAGAGCTTTGATTCCTTCCTCCTCCCTTTCATGCCTACCAGTTTATGTAACACAAGCGACGAAAACTTGCTGTTTTGATGCTCTAGACAGAAAACAAGAAAATACAGCATGACTAGGTATGGACAAATGCACATTAACAAAAGCAGAACAATTATTCAAGCAACAGCACAGTACACCTCTGTGTAGTCACTAGCAGGTTGTGAGGGGTGTTAACAGTTCAAACTCAATAAAGGCAACTCTATAAAGCCAGGCAGACTCCAAAATCCCACTAGCTCACAAGCAGCTATGCACCAATCCAGTTCTGTTTGCTTTCAGGACTGCTTGGCATAACACCTCTTTTCATGCAGATGACAACCTGAGGCACTGTACCCAGAGTCAGAAGGATCAGCAGAGTCAGTGCTGGCTTAAACAGAGCACTGCCAGGAACAATCTGGTTTCTGCAGAACTGCTCCAGTGTCTCTGCCCTGTCTTCTCAAGCATGTGATGTTGTGAGTTATTTTTCTTCCTTGGATGAAGCACTGAACCTAAGCAACTTGTGCAAAGCTATAAACTTCAACACTTCTCGTGTTGGGTTTTCACTTATTCAGGATCTCCCTTCACTCTTTTCCCCATTAATCTGAATAGCAAAATTGCCTAAATTCTTATTTCTAAACTGTTTAGTGACAACAGAAACTTATTGTGTAATTAAGTCAGAAAGGACTTCACAGAAGATGAGTTTATTTCAACCTAGTTTCGTATTTTTAAAGTCACCTAATCATAGCTGCAACACTATGTACACAGAACATTTATCTACATAAATTTTATTTGGTGTATATAAGCACTAATGTACTTGGTGTGAAATTTCTGACATATCCCCCACCATGAGCAATCTGTGTAGGTTTTTAACAGCAAACCAATTTGATACATAAGTTGAGAAAAATCAAGTAAGAGAGTATTATTTTCAGGTCATCTAAGTTAAGTTCTAATTATACAGTCAGTCTGATTGCATACCTCAAAATTGCGTGAATAAGACAATGACCTAAAAAAAATATTTACTCACATGATCACTGAAAAATCATCTACCAATCCAAGCAGCTATGTACAACAGTTTTCTAGGGCATCTATACACCTAATGTCTATCTACAAAAATAATGCAATATTAAATTGACCTGTTATGCAGTTACCATCTTCCCTAACATTAACTTAACCAGTCTGACCTTGAAGATGCTGTTTTAAAGCCTGGGTCACGATCTTGCATACAAATGTTGACAGTAAATCTTAGCTGTGTTATGATAGAACATACTAAAGGAACAAAGTATGACAATAAAGGTTGGGGAAGGGTGGCCAAAGGAAGGACACAGCCCAAACTAACAGATGCATACAGAGGAGAGTCAAGTTTTTTGTTTTAAAATGACATGCGCTTATTGCATGGCCTGCTACCAATTTTAATGGTGCAATTTAAGGACAGAAATGTTCAATTTGTTTAAGAGGGAATTTGTAAAATTGGTACAAATGTTATTTCCTCAGTCTGTAGAATTCCACAAGGCTAGAAGCCAGTCATAGGTTACTTAGGAAAATATTGTTTAGGTGAATAAAATTAGAGCATCACCCTTTTCAATGAAATCTGCCTTGCCAGACTAGTTCAAGGTCTCAATGATTATACCTGAATTCGAACTTGGGAGCGCAAGCCTTTCCTCAGGCACGCTAAAATTGCTTGACCACAATACCCCACTAGGCCACATAATCAATGAAACCTAGAGAGTAAATTCTGTGTATTGTTACCCACTCACCTACAGAATATATAGATTTCTACCTTGCAGAGGTTGTACCTCTGGAGAACTTCAGCTCTCAAAACCCTTAGTGAGCCCAAAGTGAAGAACTTAGGCATACTGAGCGAAAGCTACTTTACCGGGCCTAGATGCCTAGATCACAAGCCTGACTCACAACGAATGACAGCCTCCAGCGATCACGAAAGCAACGAGACACGAAAATTTGTACATCGTGTCAAAGCGATGTGTAGCTTAAAACCCTCCACAAGGCCTTTGCTAGGGTGAAGGATGCCTTTCACACTTGTTCGGAGGAGCTGGGCCAGGCACGGGGGAGGAGGGTTGCCCCTTGACCCGTTGTCGCGCCTACATCTCCGAGTCCTGAAAAGGCGCACAACCACACACACACCACCTCCGAGCACTGACCACGGGTAGAAGTCCTGTGGCTGTCTGAGGGGGCCAAGGCTGGGCGGGGTTCGTCCTCTGAGGGTGCGCCAGGTGCCGCAGAGCCCGCCCAGGGCCGGTAACTCCGGCAAGGCTTGTGTCCCTCACCACCTTAAGCCCACACTCCTCTGGCTCGCGCCCCTCTTCCCACTGCTGCCGCTGGGCCCACCGCCCTTCCCACTGCAACGTCCCTCCGCAGCGGCTACGCAGCCCTCCCTACCCCGCGCAGCGGCTGACCAGGCCAGCGCTTTGCCCATGCTGGCCCGACNGCCAGCCACCACGCTCCGAGACGCCGCTGGAGAAGCCCTGAGCCACAGTCGGACAGAGAACCCGCCCACTGGGCTGACGGACAGCCACTGCATCCAATCTGAAGGAGAGATCGGGGTGGGTGNGAAGCTCACCCCCACCCTGTCACGGGGCTAAGCGGTCAGCTGAGCTGCCGCCGCGCCGGAGGAGGAGTCTTAACTTGAGTGGCGTTCCCGGTTGACCAATCAGATCGTGAGAGATCTCTGCACCATTTTCCTCTCCCTACCGCAAATTCAGAGGAAAGCACTGAGGAGGTGGAGCCTCGCCGGAGCGAATTGACGAGTGATTCGGCCAATCGGAGCGCGAAAGATTCAGGCCTTGCCCCTCCTACCGCTCATCTGTAGTGCCGCGGTGTTAGGCGGGAAGGAGCTCTGATTGACAGTTAAATGCACCATTCAGAGAGCAAGCGTGCCTGCTCTACTCTCTTTGCACCTGTGTAGTGGGGCATTCTCTGGCTGTGAGTCCGTGGCTGTGGGGATAAGGTCTTCCCCTCGGTGGTTGTGAGCATTCTACAGTGCCTCTCTGGCCTTGCACCTGTTGTGCCTGAGCAGGCACAGACATGAGAACAAAAATCCGTATTAACGATGAGGCCTTGTACTCATGGGGCTTGTTTCAGGGGACAAGGGAGGCAGTTGTTTGGTTTATGTTTTGTCAGTGGAGGTTGAAATAATAAAGATAATTGTCAAGTTTGTGCTTGTCATTTACCTCAGTACATCACCCTTGAAAGGCAAGCAAGCAGCCAAGTCATTGAGTTGGGCATGTCCATTAGTTTAAGGTTTGGATATTTATGGAGGAAGCTGCCTTCAAGGTCTTGCTTGGGTTCATAAAGATGCTGAAGGAGAGGGGCCAACATAAAGTGCTTGGAAAATCCCTTCCCACTTCTTCAGCGGTTTATTGTTGAGGACAGTTACAGTAACATGCACTACTCCAGCTAAGCTTGTATGACTTCAGCTTTTCTTATTTGTAAGAGAAATGGTGAACTGGATGCCCTGCTGTTCAGTGTACATGTAATATACCCGTAACATGCCATGAACAATCAAGCTGCAAGTATTTCTTGGCACCTTTGTCCATTTTTAAGCTCAGAGATCTTGATGAGATTCTTTAGAAGTCGTGCCAAAGGAAATTGAGCTTTGAGGGTTAACTGCCATCTAGCACAGGTGTTTAAGACCTCTGTTTCATTGCACAGAGCATCCTGTGAGTAGAAATATCTTATTTCTATCCTGGATTCCTCAGAAAACAATGTGTGTAAGTTCACAGGAAATCCAGGGGTGGTGCTGAGTATTTTGTTTGCCTTCTAGAACACAGCAACTGTGTCACATCCTCATGGTAAGGCTGTATTTATATGTTGGAACTACTAGAGATTACTAGCCACACAGCTATCTGACCAGAGCTATTCTACTATATATTTAGAAATTCTAACAAACTCTAGAAATACCTGGAAAATCTTGCCTGAGCAATGTTTCTGTACCAAAAAAAAAAAAAAAAAAAAAAANGGTTTTGTTACAAAAAAAAAAAAAAAAAAAAAGGGTTGTGTCTAGGAAACCTGGTGAATGAGTTGGGGAATGGCAGTTAGTAAAATGAAAGTGTGTGTACAACAAATAGAACAGTACTTAAGAGAGGGAAGTTATATCCTTGCATCAGCCACATGATAGTATGTGATGATGAGCCAATCACTTAAATTCAGCTTTTCATAGATGGCAGGCAATAATACCCTACTTATCTGTGAGATGATTTGTGTAAGTGAGGAGCAGCTACTTCTCCCACCGTTATCAGGTGGAAACTACACTTTGAATATGAAAACCATGCCAGATATGTAGAGTGCTCTGAGATTCAGCAGCCAAGCAAGTTATAGGCGCTTCAAGTTAATACTCAGTTATTCTTTACTCTGTGTTGTGCATCACAAAACTAGCACCGCGTAACAGCTTTTGTAAAATAAATGCAAATAAATGTTTGTGGGATTACCTGGATACTGTAACAAAGAGTATGATCAAAATAGTTGTTTCCTGATGGGATTTTCTGCCTGTAGAACAGGATTAGAAGAGCGTACATGAGACAAGGTGTGGATCACTGAACAGCAAAGGTATTGAATGATTGCTTTTTCAATGAACTCAGCCTGTTCATGCACTGAGCAAGGCAAGGTGATTTTACAAACCAGTACCCTATCTTGTAAGCTGACAACGATACCACAGTATATATGACCATGGGTTCTGGACTAAGGTTATGTGGTTATCTCTTTTTTTTTTTGGCATCTACTGGCTCTTGGATGCTTGACTTTGCAAGGGTTGTGTGCTATTTGCTATGCATGTTCATGTTAGTGTAATTTCATTAAGTTTTACCTTTCTAGAAAAATACCTCTGCTGCACCAAGATGCTTGTAATCCAAAGTAAGTGATCATAGGACATCGAATATGAACATACACTGAGTTGTCTTGTCACAGCAGCAGCGGCAGAACTGCATCATCCTCCTTCACCCTCCCATTCAGGATGGGTCTAGACTCATGTGCATTGAAATAAGATGAGAGGGGTGGCTCAAAGCAGTTAGCAACATTAAGTGGACATGACATTTTAGGGTGGAGAGCAAGGAAAGGAGTGTGTGGAGGAAGAAGTTTCTCCATCTAAATCAAGAAATTCTTACAAATATCATGTGTAAAAGAGGGTGGTAGGGTGAATAAGACTGTATTAAAGAAGGTGTTTCTTTTGTATGTGTTACTGTCTGTCTCATATCCATGCCTGTCAGCACTCATTTCAAGTTTTGTTATTAATACCTTGACACAATTTTCCATAACGGATTCACTCTGACAGCTTGGTACAACCAAAGAGTGTCATGTCATTTTTTCCATATCTGCAGAAGGAATTATACTTTTGAGACTTTAGGGATCACATTCCACCACCCCACCACCCCTTTTTTTTTTTTTTTTTTTTTTCCCTGAATTCTTGGTGCTAGCAATACTATATTTCTAGAAACAAAAGAGAAACCAAAGCTCTGCATTTGGATATTCTTAAATTCCTTCTCTGCCACTTTTCCTCTTGAAATCACAATACAAAGACAGTATGTGGAGAATTCCCTCTTCCCTCTTCTATTTTCCTGTCCTCATATTGGATTCTTCTTTGGGAAAATATTAAATAAAAGCAATAAATTTTATTATGAAACAGTTGAGTCTCACTAAGTCTATACACTGGTTTTTGTTGCCCATTGGGTATATCTGTATGTCAGTGAAGCCCAGTATAAGAGAATAATACCATCACTTTGCAGGCCTGGCAGAGTTCTAGCAATTTTCTCTAGGCTTAATTTAGATCCCAGCTGTACTTTGAAGAGAGTGAGTTTTGTAATCCTGTAAGCAATTCTTGTGACAAAAATCTACATGCAGTAAAATTATTCTATTAAACTGATTTCATTCTGACATTCTGCTCAGGGCAAGTGAAAAAAAAAAAAAAAGAGACAACACGTATATCAGGTCAGAAATAATTTTTATAAGGCCATATACTGCTAGTAGAAGTCACAAAATCAAACTGCTAGCTGTAGGAAAAATATCAATACTCAGTAGGTCTTGTAGTGTGCTGTGCAAAAATGTCTTTGGCAGGAATTCTGCATGTGGTGGTTGGTGGAGCTGTTCATGTGATGTTTGGCTGATGCCTTTGCCTAGAGCCCTGTCTGTAGTAACAGGTGATCCCTAAGTGAGCCTGCTTTTGGCAGGGGGGTTGGACTCAATGAGCTCTGGGGGTTCCTTCCAACTTCTAACATTCTGTGATTCTGTGAACAGCATTGTTTGTGAAATGGTGGTAGAAGAGGGACTATGAGGAAAAGGAGAAGTCAAAAAGCCACCTATTTGGCTGTCCTGGATTACTGGTTTCATCATATCACTACTAAATCTAGTGTGGTTGCTAGCAGAAGTAATTTTCTCAATCATTGCTTCCAAAATAGTGCTTTAACTGGAGACTATCTGTCTAGCTGCAGCAAACACCAAGACAGTCATATCCTATGGGAAACAAAGAATTCCCAGTGCCAGGTACCGTTTATTGCTACCAGGTCCAGAATCACACAGGGCGAGCAATATCCCCCTTGGTACTAGACTTTATGTTCTCACAGAAAATTTATGCACAGAAAGGTAAGTGTAAGCTTTTAAAATAAAATTGAGAAGATAAATCATTGTTTTCTGTGATGTTTTCTGGCCTTGGTGTGCTAATGGAACATGTGCTTTAAAAGTATGATTAGTTGGGCTCCCCTTGTCCTCATGTGCTGGGGTAATGGGACAAGTTTGAAAGACTTTCTGTTGGAATGCTAGTTTTGGGGCTGCTGATGTACTGAGAGACTGGGAGTTGAGAGACAAGACAATTGTGCCTGGTAATTTATATTGGTTGGAACTGGTGGACAGGTCTTGTGAAAAGTTATTAGCCCTTGCTGCTGAATCACTTTGTGGTCTTGGCTTTCCTGTCCATGTTTGCAGACTCCATCTATGGTAAGTAGAAACAGTTGCTCCTATGAATGTAGGCATCAAGGGTAAATGTAGTACAGACAGTTGAAATAATTTCTATAAGGACTCAAAAAAAAAAAAAAAACCCAACCAAAAAAAAACCCCAAACAAAAAGGAAAAAAAAGCAAAAAACCATCAAACCAAACCAAACAAGCAGACAGACAAATAATAAAAAAAAAAACAAACCCAAACACAAAAAACCTCCCACCCAAAAACAAACTGAAAGCAATTTAAAAACACCCAAACAACAAACCCCTTGTTACTGAGATGAATCTTAGACTGCATCATAGACGATTTCTCAAAGACTCAAATCATAAGCAAAATATAAGAGATCCCCTCTCTAAAAGGTGGAGATATCTTCTATACCTCTGCGAAAGCAATGAAAAATGCCTTTCTCTTTTACTTCTGTCAGTCAATAGATGACTTTGGGATCTTAAAGCAAATTGCAATCATCTGTGGCACTGAGTTACGGTTAGAGCCTCCAAAGCTTTTTGCTAGGTTCTGTATGTGCAGTGAAAAGAACTACACATCTTTTTTTTGTGTGTGTGTGTATCAGTACAAATGTCCCAATGTCAAAGTTGTGGTCTTACTCCTGTAGACCCTTGACACTTTCTAACAGTTCTTTCCATGGCTTTGTTTATGATTCTGCCAGCACCCACAGGCTCACTGGATGTGGGAATGCCACTGTGCCCATGTTTTGTTAAAGGCAGTCCGTGTCCTGCACGGTTTGCAGTCTGAGTAGCAGTAGTACCTGGAACAGAGTATTGACAAGGTGATTGGCTTGCCCAAGCTGCTACAGCAGATCAGTGGAAAGACATGGAGCTTATCCTTCTTGCTGCTTCAGCTGCTGCTGCTCTCTCAGCTCCTCTCTGTCCTCACTGATCAGAGATGATTTTTAAAAATACATTTTAGAGGCATTTTGTTCCTGTACACAGCTATACAGCCCACTAAGAGTATAATTTTGATGTAACAGTTCTAAAGGAGATGGTCATCTGTAATCCATGCAGAAGATATTACTTAGTTTTAGGAGTTTCAATGTAACATTAATCACTATGTTTTAATTAATTCAGCTTAATAAAAACATGTTTTTGATGTGCTATTTTAACGGCCTTAAAAGTAGAGAGCGAGCATGGGTATTTGACATGATTAAAGGTTAACAGCTTCTATGGGTTGAGGTTTTACTGCTAATGAAGAAGGAAGCCTGAGAGAAAGAAACTCAGTCTTTTCCTGAAATTTCAGAGCGAAGTTAAGGTATATGTGTGTGGTGCATACGAATCATAGCTGATTTGTTCCTTACATTTTCATTCACCTTTCCTTAATAACTTCGGCAGTCAGGATTTAAGCAAAGCGAAAGATCAGCCAGAGGCCCTCGGTGGGGGTTTTGAATGGGCATCCCCGGCTGGCGAGCACCTCGGGCACCACCTGGTGGTCGAACGGGCGACTGCAGCTTCTCTGGGTTCGTGTTTCCGTATTCGAACTGGAAGTTAGATGAAACGCAGCCTTTCATTGGCGCTGCGTTTGGTGTCCCCTCTGTGGTTTACTTGTCTGTCCCGCTATCCAGCTTTTCCGTTAAACAGTGTCTAAGAGCATCACTGAAATGGATCACAGAAGCTGTGAGTGCCGGCTGAGTTAGGGTTGTTCAGCCTGGAGAAAGGAATGTTCCAGGGAGACCTTATGAGGGACTTTCAGTGATTAAATGGGCATCTGAGAAAGATGGGGACAATCTTTTTAGTAAGGCTTGTGGTGACTAGACAAGGGGTGATGATTTGAAACTAAAAGAGGAAAGATTTAGACTAGATAGAAGTGAGACATTTTTGACAGTAAGGGTGGTGAAACACTGGCCCGGGTTGCCCAGACTAGTGGTAGATGTCCCATCCCTGGAAATGTTCCATGTCAGGTGGTTTGGGGCTCTGAATGACCTGGTATGGTTGGGAATGTCTCTGCTCATTGCAGGAAGTTGAACTAGATGACATTTAAAGGTTCCTTCCAATCCAAACCATTATATGATTCTAAGGTGACTCAGAACGAGGAAATACAAACATTTGGGGTGAAATCATCAATTCACCGTTTCCTTCCAGGCCAGTGGAGAATTTAAGTTGTTCTATCCCACTTGTTTACCTTCACAAGAGGTAAGAAGATCATTCACAACAATTTATTAGCTTATGAGTGGGAACTCACCTTCAACAATGCCAGGCTGCATTTACAGACAGTCTGCAAAATCTCACGTGCTGCACCATGGAGAGCTTAGCACATTTTAGCTGACAACACTTAAAGCATCTCAGTGCCTAGTTCTTGTTAGAGACCAAAGCTTATACCTTTAGTCATCAAAAAAATCAAATAATAAGTTGGACTGTTGTTTTTGTTTGACACACAGCCATCCACAGAGGTTCTGAGCATCTTCTAGAAAGGCCTTAAATCCTTCCTACATCCTTTCAGTCTCTGGAAAGGAAAAGTCGTAAAGCAGAACAGAGGGCTTGGTCATATGCGGTATGGAAACACTGCACATCCTCTTCTCCTCAAAAGCTTCTGTCTTGCTCTGGTTCTTTCTTTACCAGGTCTCCCACAGACAACTTTGATGTTTGGTTTAGTTTCTATGGTTCCCCCCAATTTCTAAGAAACCCTAAAGTCTAACCAGCTGCAGAAGAGGTGTTGAGTGACTGATTTAAGTAGTGTGAAATGACATTCCCCCATCCTGTCCTAAATGCAGTGCAGTTCTACTCATACGTGGTTGTGCCACATCCTGAGTCTCACTTGTTGCCGATACTTGTGGGAGGAATAGCATGCTTGAGAGCCAAGGGGATGGCAGTGTAGTAGTTAACATCTCTAAGGCAAAAAAGTGAGCTTAAGAAAGACAATGAGATGGTTTTGGTAATGTATCATATGAGAAAATGACCCTTTTCCCATTGCATCTTACCTCATGGAATTTGAAACCACAGTGTAGCTCTATACACCTTTGGGAGGATAAAAGGATTCAACATTTCAGCTGTAAGCCACAGAAAGTCTTCTCGAGCTTGCAATATCTTTGTCTCATTTAACAATTTCTGTAAGTAAGTTTTGGTGCTTGCTTCGGATATTTCTGTTAGTGTTCTCCCAAATTGATTATAGACTTGTTCAGCTGATTTCCATCTCAGTTTTCTGTCTGTCATTGGGTTATTGGAGAGCTGTTGTCAGATTTAAAATAATCATTGGGGAGACCTCCTGCATTTATAAAAGAAAACAAAAAGTCTGTTCATAAATTGAAAGAGAGAAACTGATCAAAAGGGCTCTAAGCTGTGGGTGAGGAAGCAGCCTTAGTGTTGGAAAATGCAGGACTTTGCCTGATCAATTATGTGAAAGAACTCTCCTAGCCAGTGTGATCTTAGGATAAGCCACATAACCTTAAGGGGATTGAATGAAGTTCACGTTTTAGTAGCTTGGAATGAAATACAAAGGTGATGCCTGAAGTACATTACTCTTATAAACCTCTATGAAATGTTAAACAAAAGTATTTTACACATAATGGTGCAAGAGAAGCTGAGTATCGTGCAGGAAGAAATAGAGCCTTGATGGAAACAATTTTGTTACTGAAACCATTGGCATAGAAAAGAATAGTGGGGAAAGGGATTAAAAAAAAAAAAAGCACAAACAAAACAAACAAAAAAAGCCCACCACAAAACCCACCAGGAAAACATATGACCTCCATTGAGGATGTGTCAAAGATGCTTTATACTGATTCCTCTCACAAAATTTTGCTTATTCTATTTCTAAAAAACAAACCCAAAACAAAACCAGAACACAGGAAGATCTATATACTTAAGGACCTTGCTGATAGAAAGTTACTTTTTTGGGATCCTCCTACACAAGCACTGTATACTATTTTTATGTACACTTATCATGTCACAGAGAATGTCTAGGGTACATATTCAGAATTCAGTGTCCTTTTTTTTTTTTTTTTTTTTTTTTTTTTTTNNAGGCTTTTTTTTTTTTTTTTTTTTTCTTTAATCTGTACTGTCTGTTCTTGGAGCACATTAAAGATATTTACCTCCTCATAAACCACTCAAAATATAAATGAAGCCCCAAGACCTGACACATCTATTAGGAACAGGGTAGAAATGCAAGGCAGGACTGGCAGTCTGTGATACCATAGACATCTGCCTGAAAGGAATAAGTGAGATCAGAAAGGGTCTGAAGCACATCGTAGCAGTTCTGGTGCTGAAGAGGTTTTGTAATTACCTGATGAAGTTGAAGAACTACTCAATTAACAAGAAATTTCTAGCCAAAGTTAATGTGTGGGTAGTGCTGCTGTTGTGAGGGGTGGCTGGGGGACTGCAGTATAGATACAAAGCGATCCAAACAATGCTACAGGCTTGAAGAAATGTGGCTGGAAAGCTGTCTAGCAGACAGGGACCTGGGGATTCTAATCAACAAGCAGCCGAATATGAACAAGCCATGTGCCCAGCAGGCCAATAAAGCCAATGGCATCCTGACTTGTATTAGAAATGCTGTGTCCAGCAGGAGTAGGATTGTACTCAGCTCTGGTGAGACCACACCTCAAGTATTGTGTTCAGTTTTGGGCAACTCAATACAAGAGGGATGTTGAGGTGCTGGAACAAGTGCAGAGGAGGGCAACGAAGCTGGGGAAGGGCCTGAAGAATAAATCTTATGAAGAGCAACTGAAGGAGCTGGGGCTGATTGAAAAAAGAGAAGGATGAAGTAAGACCTCATCATTGTCTACAGCTACCTGAAAGGATGTTGTGGAAAGACTGCTGCTGGTCTCTTCTCACAGGCAGTTAGTGACAGGAGAAGGGGGAATGGCCTTAAGCTGTGACTGGGTAGGTTTAGACTGGATAGGAAAAAAAATTCACAGAAAGAGTGGTCAGACATTGGAATGGGCTGCCCAGGGAGGTGGTTGAGGCACCAACCCTGGATGTGTTTAAAGGCCATTTGGATGTGGTGCTTTGGGCTATGATTTAGGGGTGAACCTTGTAGAGCAGGGTTAATGGTTGGACTTGATGATCCCTAGGGTCTTTTCCAACCTGAATGTTTCTGTGATTCTGTGAAAGAGTAATGCAGAACACCTCTGCTATCTTTTTATGTCACCATACAAGAATTCGATCCCATTTCTTTCTCCCACATAACGTTGCAAGAGCTTTGTCTTACCTGTAGTAACAGAGGGCTGCATTCTTTGGCAGTTCTGCAGCTGAGATCTGTGTAGTCAGGCTGACACTCCACCAGCAGGCTGGCAGTAGACGTGAGAGAGCTTTGAAGTTATTTCCCTGAAGCAGCTCAGCTTGCCACTGCTGCTTTCTCCAGCCTGTATTTTTACTGTCATCAGTCTCTAAAGAATTGGAAAAGTTACTTTCACTTGACACTGAACAAGGAGCTTTGTTCACCTAAAGGTTGCCCTCAAAGCTATGCTGCTTCTTTCATTGGAAAACTTCTGTCTTAGAACACTCTCATATCAACAACGACGACATTCCAGCACAATGATGCTGCGGTGACTCTGCATTGCACTGTACTGCCTTTGGCTGTTAGAAAGGAACATTGTAGTGAGAACAAATCACAGTACTTGTCCCAGACACAGGAGCTTGGAAAATTCTTGCTATGGTTTCTTAGGCCAATGCTCTGGAACACTGCAGTGATTTTCACAATCCCATTGGGTGTTAGTTAATCTATAAATTACTTGATCTGTGATGGCATTTTTGTGAAACTTGTGTAATAAAAATTAAATAATGATAATGTTTTGTTGTGGTTTTTTTTTTTTTTTTTTTAAAGAGAGGCAGTAAAAGTGCCCTGTTCTGCACACCAAAGCAATCCTATGTCGAGCATCATCAATGCATTAAACAAGATGGCTTGCATCATTAACGCTAAACTAAATGGTTTAACAAGCCAATAAACGATGAGAATAAAACAAAGTTATCACACAATGCAATTCCTGGAAGTGCCAGAAACAAATTTTCTGAAGCAAATAATTTTCCAATAAAACTGGATGGACTTTAAGGGAACATGTTTTTTTGATTACTGAATGGGAGATCAAATATCACAGTTAAATATTATTTAGCATATTCAATTTAAGGCCTTCATAGCAGCCCAGTGAAGCAGAAAGGAAAAGTGAGCATCGTTTTGCTAATTTTGTAAATCAGGCAAATAGAGGACTTGCATCAGGAAGACTGGGAAAATTCTTTCCTCACTCTGAAACCTACGTGGTAGCTAAAGCTTTAAGCATTTTTTTTCCTGGGTTTTTTGGGGGTTTTGTGGTGGTTTGGGGTTTTTTTTTGTTTGTTTTTTTGTTTCTTCCTCAGCCTGCAGAAAGTCTTTAGACATTACATTCTATAAACAAGGAGAACAGTGCTTATAAAAGTAGTGCTCCACTATGGAAATTTCTACAGTGTGATGTGTACATGCGTTAGGCTTTACAGTTATGGGCAAGGTGAAGTTCATGCTCCACAAAGCTTTGTCTAAGGCAAAGATTGGGAATGTTGACTTATGGCTGGTTGTGACCTGTGGCTTAATTCCATGTTGTGGGATTCTTTCAATTTTTAGATAAGATGAGTCCCTCAGGGTTTAATACTGGATCTTGTCCTCTTTAATATCTTTATTAATGATCTGGATGAGGCGATTGAGTACACCCTTGGTAAATTTGCAGATGACACCAAGATGGGTGGTTGTGTCAACCTGCTAGATGGTAGAGAAGCTTTAGAGCAGGATCTGTACAGGTTAGGCTGATGGGCCAAGGCTACTTATATGAAGTTAAACACTAAGTGCCAGGTCCTGCAGCTGGGTCACAACAACCACACAGTAAGGTACAGACCCTGGGGGTATGTGGTTGGAAAGCTGCAACTTGGAGAGGGACCTGGGGATATTGGTTGGTAGTTGACTGAACATGAGTCAGCAGTGTGCCCAGGTGGCCAAGAAAGCCGATGGCATCCTAGCTTGTATTAGAAACACTGTGGCCAGCAGGAGAAGGGAGGTGAGGTGATACTCAGCACTGGTGAGGCCACACCTTGAGTATTGTGTTCAGTTCTGAAGCTCTCACTATAGGAAAGATACTGAGGCACTTGAAGGTGTCTAGAGAAGGGTAGCAAGGCTTGTGAAGGGCCTGGAACATACCACCTACAAGGAGCCTCTGAGAGAACTGTGGTTGTTCAGTCTGGAGAAGGGGAGGCTGAGGAGAGACATCATTGCTCTCTGCAACTACTTGAAGGGAGATTTTAGTGAGGAGCGGGCAGACTCTTCTCCTTGATGACAAGTGACAGGACTAGAGGAAATGGTTTCAAGCTATACCAGGGAAGGTTTGGGCTGAATGTTAGTATATTTCTTCACTGAAAGGGTTTTCAAGCATTGGAATGGTCTGTCCATGGCAGTGGTGGTGTCACCATCCATGGATGTGCTCAAGGGCCATGTGGACCTGCTGCTTAGGGACATGGTTTAGTGTTGAGCCTTCAATGCCAGGTCAAAGGTTGGACTGGATGATCTTTGAGGTTGCTTCCAACCAGATAAATTCTGTGATTCTTACTGATAATGGGGCTAGATAAGTCTCTTTGACCCTCAACGAGGAAAAGGTTTCTTTCCTTAGGGCTAACTTTAACATTAACATGCTTCTCTGTTCCACTTTGTATCCACATGCATAGCTACTGTCCTGGAAGCTAAATTGTTGGGGGTTTTTTTAATCCCAAATTTATACCTCTTGCTTTAGATGATAATTTTCCCTGTACCTCTGAAGAGTACAAGATGGCACAGATGAACGTGAGAGATTTTGTCAAACTTGTTACTGCAGAGCCTGCACACAGCATTCAGAAGTGACAGTACACATCTAAGTATACTAATTCTGTCCTTTTGACATTTTGCAGTACTGTGCTTTTAAAACAAGCCCTTGACGTATGTGCATGCCCAACAAAATTCAGCCATGGTGGTGCCAGGCCTTCTCCAGTGACTTCAGTAGGTTATAATTAGCATTCTACTGCTATATACCATTTTCTCTTCCAAACTCCAATTCAGGAAAACACTCATGTAATTACAAACATCTGTTGAAGTCCATGGTAGAACCCCACAACATCTTCTCCATAAGCAGGAGGGTGGGGAAAATTTTGTGTTTTGTTTTTATTTTCACTAAAGTGATTTTTTGAAGAAAAAGAATAATATTTTGACCCATTCCTGGGGGGGGGGGGGGGGGGGG
>VWZE01013301.1:773776-787051 GCA_013396675.1 Eubucco bourcierii
GGGGGGGGAAGAGGAATAGATTGAATATGGTGATTTCTTGGGTTGAGTACACAATAAAGTCATGCTAAAATCCACCTGAAAAGATTTCTGGGAAGATTGTGGATTATATTTGCCTTCAGTTAAATTTTATTTTACATTTAATTTTATATTAATACCCAATTAGTGTTTTGCTGGACTGGGGGTTCCATCAGGTGTACTTTCTCTCTCAACACGTTGCACTGAAAGCAATTTTGAGACAAACCCCTCATAGTTCCCTAAACTCCTCCAAACTCTGTTTGCATGTGATTTGACTGATTATGATTGCTCATCTCTTCCTTTTCACCCTACTCTCCTTGACTAATGGCTTGGAGAATAGTCCAGAGCTCTTTGCCCTGCAGATACAGAATTTAGAAAATGAGTAAAAATTTTTTTCACCCTCTACCTGGTGTTGAGTGGGGCACAAGGCTGCTCTGTTCCTCTGCTGAGGGATAATTTTAACAGAAGTAGGCTTACAATGGGGAGGGTTTGGAGGTTATTTCTCTTGCTGCAGGGGAAACCCCCATTGTGGTGGTGACATTCCTTGCAGAGAAGCCCCAGTAGAAATTGCCTCTCCACCGTTAATGGTTTCAGGCAACCATTTTCACTCTTTCTTCTATTTTACTCTGACCTGTCATCATGGTGGCAAGCACTTTTTTTCCTCTTTAATTAGGAGGGTGAGGCTGTGGTCTTTCTCTGAGGGACATAACATAGAGTTGGATTTGAGCAGAACTAGGGGCATGTCTGTGATGGATACTCCTTGCAGCTGAGCATAATGATGCTCCATTCTGAAAGGTCTAGATCATGGGTACAAGCAGCAACAAAATCTCAAACACATAGAAAGGGCTGCAAGCAAAATTAAAGGTAATATGAGAAAAATAAAGCTTTAGAAAACAGATTTCCACATTAAACTTGACAATTTATTCTGTTTTCTAATCTTTCAATTAATGGCTTGTCAGAGAGACATCACGGACTAACACTACCAAGCCCTACAGCAATGGCATTTTCTTTCTGATTCCAGAGGGGCTTTGAGTCAGGCCCTAAATGCTTTGAACCTGTTCTTGCCTGTCTTTAAAATCAAATGATGGATTGGTTGTCAAAATGCAGAACAAACCAACTGAGAGTTTTGGAGATCCCTTTCCAACCTAAGCTAACTGCCCAGAAGCACTCAACTCTTGCTGGTACCCTCCATTGTGGTCATTGCTTTCACTGTGATGTCCTCTCTGTCATCATATTTGAGTGTGATTTCTTCATTGGTGAGTGCATTTGAGCTTGATTTTGTAAATGGTCTTAGGATCTTGGAGTTTTGTTGGACAGCCTTCAGTACTGTGTATGTGATAGTATGAGCATCTGGAGGGTTTGTGTGCAGATAAAGCATCTGTGATATTGGGAAATCATTGTAGTGTTTTTGCCAGACCGAAGTTGAAATGTCCATATCTAATTGAATGGCAGCTTTTGAATCACAGACTGGAACTTTCCACACTACAAACACACACATGGATCTCATGGCAGAAATAACAGTTTCCAAATCGACACAGGGAAATTATGCAGCTAGCTCCCTAGCACAATTAGAGAGTAGTAAAGGCATGTGGAAACAAAAGTCATTTTTTAAACTAACGAAATAATCACAGGTTGAAGTTTTCCACAGCTTTCTAAAATGAAGCCAAAGATAATTTCAGTGCCAGGTTAAAAAAAAAATAAAAAGAAAAAGAAAAAAAGAAAGAAAGAAAAAAAAAAACAGTCCATAAAGAGCAACTGTGTTGTGCTACTTTACAAAAAACAAATAAGCCAGTGAAGTTCTACCGTAGATAGGTATACTAGACTCAATCTACCTGACAAAGAGCCCCTACTAAAGACAAAAGAATATTTGCTACCTAAAAGAACTTCTGTGTTTCTGTGCTTTAGAGAAGAGGATTTAAGGGGGCGATGTCTTCTCGGTTGTGCTGTGAGTTCAGTGCTCTGAGAGAGAATCTAAATGGAGAGACTGCACGTTAGCTGATGGATGAAGCTGATGTAATTAAATTCAGGTCATCATCATGTGAAAAGAGTTTCATTGAGATAAATAGTGTCTGTATACCTCAGCAGGTGATGATTATACAGCCCCTGAAGTGCTAATCCCAGCCCTTGTTCTATCTGGAGCTGTGTGGAGTAACTGAAAAGGCAAGGCAATCATACTTCAGAATTGGAAACCCTTTGTGAATTAACAGTGGTGTGCCCATAAATCATCCGTAGGAGTTTACTGCAGAGTTGCTGGCCCTTTCCAGCTTCTGTCCACAAAATACTTAAGATTGAACCTGCTTGGTGGAAATGGGTGTGTGGTGAAGAAGTGGAGGGCCTGTGGTTAAAAAAAAGTTTACCTTAACTTTAGCATTTGCAATACTGCTGTGTTTAGGGTGAAAAGTGGGAAAGTCCAAGATCTATCTAGCTGTTGTGAATACTAAACAGCAACCAGGACTTGTTCTCAGACTCCTTATTGCTTTTGGGCTGATCGATCTGGCAGGGGCGAATTCTCAACTTGCCAAGGGAAATGAAGCTGGAGAGAGGGAAAACTCCACTCTTGGTGCTTATCTGGCTCCAGCCCTACAGGGACCCTGTCCAGTTCTCACACGTTGAAGTACCCTGTGATGAGAAAGCCTGGGCAAGGGCCAGCATCATCTGAGAATCAGCACAGGCTCCCTAGTATCCCATCCACTCCCCTGGGCTCAACATGTCTTGGCAGAGGGAGCAATCTGGCCCCCTCCTCAGAAAGCTCATGTCACTTCTTCCATGTCCTGGATTAGCTGAGTCCCTCCCAAGTGAGCAGGCAGATTGGCTTTGCACAATGCACATTTTCACTTGATTTCTCAGAGAGAGACTGTGTTTCAGCTGAATTCAAAGCAGATGTATAGTCAGGGAAAAAACATTTCTTCTTGTCCCTTGTGTCTGTCTAGCTCTGGCAGTCAGTATTTTAGCACATTATTATCTTAATTTCCCATAGTTATTGGGCATTGTCCAATTTGTAAAATACAGGCCTGTGTGTGTCTGGGGTAAGTATGGTGAAAGCATGAAGCAAGACAGAAGAGGGGAAAGGTTCTCATTTTTTGGTGAACTGTAGGTAGTTATTCAGGTTTCATATAAAGGTTTCAGTGATTCGTTATCAGTGTCTCGATGATAAAAAAAAGAGTCTTAAGTTTGAGAATTGCACAGAATTTAGTTTATTGCAATTAGTGTAAACTTTTAAGTCTTGATTCTAGGACTTGATTCTAGAATTCTGGGCCACTCCATTTAAGAAAGATGTTGAGGTGCTTGAATGTGTCCAGAGAAGGGCACCAAGGCTGGTGAGGGGGCTGGAGCACAGCCCTGTGAGGAGAGGCTGAGGGAGCTTGGGGTGTGCAGCCTGGAGAAGAGGAGGCTCAGGAGAGACCTTATTGCTGTCTACAGCTACCTGAAAGGAGGTTGTAGCCAGGTGGGGGTTGGTCTCTTCTCCCAGGCACCCAGTGACAGAACAAGAGGACACAGCTTCAAGCTGCACCAGGAAAGGTTTAGGCTGGATATTAGGAAGAAATTCTTCCCAGAAAGAGTGATTTGCAGTGGAATGGGCTACCCGGGGAGGCGGTGGAGTCACCATCTCTGGAGGTGTTTAAAAGGAGACTGGCACTTAGTGCCATGGTTTAGTTAATTAGAAGGGTTAGGTGAAAGGTTGGACTCGATGATCTTGAAGGTATTTTCCCACTTCGTTAATTCTGTGATTCTGTGACTGAGAAATAAAGGCGGCAAACACTTAAGGAAAATAGCACTTCTCTCTGAGAAACTTTTCCTCTCCTTCCCCATCCCCAGTCCCTTCCATGCACATCATGCTTCTTCCCTTTGACACAACAGTGGGCATCACAGAAGAATGGGGTCCATGCATGACTTTCTTTTCTTTCACTGCAGCTTGTTTCTTACACAAATGCTGATAAGGTTTCTCCATGGGCCATAGTCCACTCAGAAGCACAGCTACTCTAGGGATTCCTCATCCCGATCAAGTCTCTTCTCTTGCTCTGCCCATGATTTGCCCTGAATCAGACTCCTCTTGCTCCAGTTTCCTTTCCAACATCTCCCCCGCTCTGGTGTCTCTCTTGCCCCTGCTTGGGCACCACTTTTTGTTCTGTGCCTGCTCTGACATCCCTCCTTCTCTGACACTTCTTCTTTAATTCTTGTTACTGTCTTTCTTAAATATGTTTTTGCAAAGGCACTGTGTGCTCCTAACGTTGGTTTGGTCTCGGTGCACAAGTTGCTCAGTACTGTCCCTTGTGAAGCCATTCAGAAGCAGCTCTTCAAATCCCCTCTCCTACCAAAACCTTGCACAGTTACATTCAATATAGCGGTCGTTCCAATTATCTCAACCTTTAATGCGTATTACACTGATCTCTGTGAACACATTCATTCCCTTGACTTTAAGTCCATCTGGCTGTGGTGCTCAGCACCTTTTGGAGCTGATCCCTGAGCGAAAATGATGATGACTGTAGCAATTAGGTCTAATAATTTATCTTGCCTGTACACATGAACTTTGTTTCCTGGCAAAGAAGCCTGGGAACTACCTATAAATAAAGCAAATAGATGAGAATATGTAAAGCAGTTTAACACAAATGTGAGTATTTTTGAGAACCAAAGGAACATGACTAATTTTCAACGTTAATTCTTAACAATCCTCCAGTTTTTGCATCTGTTCGTGGATTTAAAAGGCAATTAACATCACTGTGACATTTCTATTTTAAGCAGCGAGAAATGTATCATATGGGTGTATGTGTTACTACACACATACAAAAGACCAGCTTATAAGGTGAAACTCTGGGGTATTTGATCAAATCATATTTGAGTCTCTGTGCTGAACACAGGTCAAATCACTAGGTCCATATCTAAATAAATACCTGAACTGTTTCTGATTGATAAGATACTTGGTGCCAGACGTGCATTCAGTAAGCCTTTGTGACTTGCTCTCAACCTTTAGTTGCTGTAACTCTGCTTATAAATTCAAATAATCCTGTGTGGTGTCCTCTTTTCTCCCCGCTACTTGGATTACACCGTAGTGTGGGGCCTGGCTGTACCTGACCAGGAAAAGTGAGTTTGTGCAGACATTAATTATGGCAAACAACCATAAGCTATATATGTGCCCCACATGCTCTTTATTTTACAGCTATATATTTCAAAGCTTTTATCTTTTATTGTTCAGAGGTAGGTATAAAAACTTAGACCTGTAGGAGGGTCACATTAGGTGATTAAGCCTGATATTTCAAGCCTCAACCGGAAATGTACTGAAATGAGACAGCATTACCACCATCCCTGCTTCTTCAGCACTCGATTTTGGTCCTGAATATAGCAGTGGCATTCACCTCTCCCTTCCTGTGTGGGCAGTCAGGGTACACCAGGCACCTCAGGCAATCATCAAACCGCTGTCCCCCTTCCTGGACATCATGCTTAAAACTACCAACTGCCAATGCTGCAGCTCTTGAGCTACCTGACACTTGCTCATTTTATTATCTATGTCACTTTAAAGTTTATTAGCTCCCATAATTTCTGAATGCTATCACCTGAGCAGTCTAAAACTCAAAATGATTTACCTTAGAAATATAATGTACAGGAGTGTGCATGTGTGTATACCTGTGTTTTAAAACTCCTATAGAATTTCTTTCTGCTGTGGTGGAGGCAGTTGCATGCAAAGTTAGCACAGCTCTATTGTCCCAAAATAGCCCTATCCGTGCTGGTACTTATTTTAGGAACACATATGGCCTCTCTTTCTTTAGCATCTGAGTATCTCACAGTCCCTGTGAGACTTCTTTGTTATTGTCTCCCATTTTACACATAGGAGACTGAGGCACAGAGATGGGGTGATTTAAAATAATGTGAGGCACTTTGCTTTCCTAGTGAGGAGTTCTGTAGAAACTGCAAGTACTGCTCTCTTGCTTCTGGTAGGATAAGAAATGGACCCTAGTCTTCCTGAATCTGAATTTGCTGTTTACCCATCTGACCATGCTTCTTCCATGACAAACCATTCTTTCATTTTAAAGAAAAGTCACAGCTAGCCAGAAGCCACCTTGTCATTGATTTTTACCATAATGTGCAGGAACGAAATCAACTTTAACAGATGTGTTGAAGGAAAAGCATCCTAGTCGCCCTGGTTGCTTTCAGCTTAAGAGAGTAATACAGCCTTCCTTACAAAGAAGTAATAGGCCAATAATTCTTGTTCTTTCCCTACTCCATATGCATTCACGGCTGATTTCATATAAACACTCTGAACCTAGTTGAAAAGTCTCAGTCCTTTGGCCTTACAGTGGATCATCGGCTCCAAAACTTGTGTTCTCCCTTAAGCAATCTGACTTGTGGAGTTACAGTCCTAGTGAAGTACAAGATTGGCCAGAGTTTTTGACCTCTTTTTCCCCTTCTTTCAAGGTACAAGGGGCCCCTGAGTTCTTGTACTGCCCGTGTGTCACGTTCATCTCCTAGCAAGACAGCTGCAGCGCTCTCAGTTGAGCAAGACCCATCAGTGCACACATGCATATTCCCCTTAGCTTTCTATGAGGCAAGCACAGCTTTGGTTGGCAAGTGCTGGCCAGAGGCCTGGCACTCCAGTTTCCTCCCTTTGTGCATAAGAGGTCTGGCCTCCAGCCGCATTCCCACATTCCCTCAGGCAAGGGAGGACTACTGACATGGGAGAAATCACTGGCTGCAGACCTGGCTTCCAATACCTTTTCTGTGAGAGAAGATCACTTGAGGCCCAGCCATTCCTATTCTGTATTACAAATAAGATCTAGAAAGCGAATGTTTATTTATTTACAAATGGTCTAAAACAGAATCATTTGGATATGTGTAGCACGCCCATCTCTGGATCAGAAAACACTTTATAACACATTGAATTAATTAAAGTTAAGAAACACTCCAGGGATACAGAAGTATTATTACCCATATTTTAAAGATGAGGAAATGTAGATAGAATGAGGATAAGGAACTGGTGTGAGAACGCAAGCTGAGTCACTTGTAAACTCAGCAATTGCACTTAAACTCAAGATATTTTATCCTTTACTGCTTGCAACTAGAATTGGCTAGAAAATTGAAGTTTTCATCTGTGAAGGCATGTGCCCCTTTCTATTGTAAATAAATAACAGACATTTTAATGAGAACATTTTCTAGGTCAGTTTACATCTAAAATTTTATATAATGGTCCTCATAAACGTCATTCAATTCTTTGGTATCCATAAATTTGAAAGGAGTGCTCTTGGCTAGGTGCTGAGAGGAGAGTTGGAGGTACAGTTTCCCCAGGTTCTAAATAATAAGAACACATTCCTGGTATTAAACCCAAACCTGATGAAAGTTTATTTAGGTGCATAAAATTCAATCGAGACCTGTCAGTGGTGAATATGAGAACAGCAGATGCTTATTTTCTTTTACACCTTTGAATTCTAACTTGCCCACTTCCCAAGAGATGCCTTCTCCTAATGACATTTCATTTATGCTCATGCTGGTTTTGAGAATTAAACTAAGCTCTTGCTTGCTTGCTTATCATTGCTCATATGAAAAGTCCTCAGGGGTATATAAATTAAAACTAGAAAATAGAAGTAGGTTTCTAGTAATCCAAACAGTGAGGTTGTGGAAAAGCGTCCCAGGAAGAGTGGTGGTGGTGGTGGTGGTAAGCAATGTAGCTTATTATTAGACTATATTTGGTAATTTCATGAGAGATTTTGTGATGTAGTTTCTGTGATAAAAGACCTCAAATTCAGTGGCCATTTATGAGATCTTTTCTGCTCCAAGGTTAACTAACAGGAAATGTTAATGACAAAGCAGGACTTGGGATACAAGTTAGCTCATCTTCTCAGATCAGGGTTTTCTCAAGTGGGCTGGAGGTGGAGTGGTGAGCAGCTGCTCTTGTCCATAAAGTGCATATGTAGAGGCTGCATCTAAATAACGGGCTCCAAGGGTGAGTCCTAAATTCTGTCTCCGAATGAGCACCCTGATGATGTCTTGACCACATGCAGAGAGAACATATGGAAGCTCACCTTCTGCCCTGAGCACCACATGAGCCATGGCTTCCATGGGTGATAAGACAGGGATACATTCATGGTGCTCTCCAAGAGGTCCCTTAGGAGCAGTTGGGGAACCACAGAGTGCACTTCAGCCATGAATCTCCCTTACCCTGCTGGTTTGGTGTATGAGGAATGAGAAAGTATAACTTTTGCATAGTCTCTTTTCTGCTTTCATGCTTGACACATTCTCACTTTTTCAAACCCATGTAGAACCAGAGCCAGATTTAACATCAGGGGGTCCTGAGCAATGTATCATTGGAGAAGTTAGGTTTGGTTTCCAAGGACAAAACCTAAGATTAAAGAGGACAGCATAAATAACAGTAATGTTTGAATTTCTAAATATTAACATTGCCTTAGAGAGTTTTCTTTCCACTTTACTAATTAATTGTTGTCCTCCCACAATCGTGTATATGGAAATGAAGAACATATCAAAGTAAAATCTCTGATAGTATTACCTGTTTTAATACACAGTGCTGAAAGTGTTAATGTCAGCTGGAAACACTGCTACTCTTGGCACCTTCATTAGCTTTGTTCATTTAACTTAACCTGGTGTTGAAATGAAGTAGTCCATGCAAATTACATCATTCCCTAATCAGACTTTTATTACTTCAAAGTTAATTTCAATTAACTGTTAGAAAAAGGATTTTTAGTGTCTTCTTTAACTGTGGAAATATTTCATTCATGCAGAACTATTTATCTCATTTAGAAGGAAAAGTGTTGCCAAATGAGTTCGATTGTAGGCTGGGCCCAACCTGTAAAATATGAATTTGAATCCAAATTTGGAACACTAGGAAGTTTCCCATTTTGTCTGTCTTCCTACAAATTCTGTTAGTCTGGCGCTCTTCAAAAGAAACAAAAATGCTGCTTGTGAAAGGTGTCATAATCAGGCCCAAATGATCAGGCTTCAGAATGTGATCCAATGCTAGAGAAGTTGGCACAATGCCAAATGTAGTGTTAGGTTGAAATATACCAAAGGTTTGAGCGGTTTAGTGTAATGTTTGGGGGTTGAATCTAACCCTATGGGTCCGTTAATAAATGCTCTTACTTTTCAGTTTCAGCACCATCTGTGTTATGGTGAAGAGTAGGTGAAAGTAAAAAATTACCTGCATTAATCTAAAGCTCAAAGCCTGAAATCCACAAGTAGAGGAGAGCAAAGATACCATTTTCTCCATGGTAACGTGAATGTGTATGCACCTTTTTATCTGAGAAACAAAGAATGGCTTTAAATGCTTTGGAGAACCCTCCCTACCTTGGGAACATTTGGGCTTTCTATTTGGAAGAGTGGGCACAGATCAATTGATTGAACCATCTTCCACCATTTCTCATTCTTAACCCCTCATAACTTCAATTCTAGTTGGGGAAGCATCTGCCTCTGAGTCACTTGACACCTTTTTCCCAGCTGGTAGCTTATGTAGCTGAGTGCTCCATGAGTAAATACAATTCCTCTAGCTGACTGACCTTTTCTTGAGTGAGACCACAGGAGGTACCATGCTGTCACTGTGCATCCTGAAGCTCAGTGAAATTCCCTTTCATCGTATGGTGAGGGCACGATCACCAACGTTTCATCTTAGTTAACTCCACCTTTTACGTGCAGCTTTCTCTGGCACTAGAACAATTGTCATTGATGTGCAACTTGGCAACTTGCACAATGGAAACGATGAAGACATTGCTAAATTTGGATGCAAAGCTTATGGTAGAGGTGTGTGCATATATATATATATAATATAGTGAAAGAAATACACCGTTCTTTAAGTGGGCTCTTTGCCTCAGTAAAGTCTTGAGCCACAGTACTGTGTGCTGAAGAACCTCAACACTTTGTGTGCAAGATGTGCTTGTTACAAGTTTATTTGGACTGGGTAAATATAGTGGTGCTATTGTTTTCACTTTTCTGTAAACCAAGGCACCTGCAGATATAGCAGTTCACCTGCACTGGGCAGACTGGCAAGAGTAAGACAGTCTTCCATTCAAGGTTTCTAATGGCATTTCTTTGCTCAAATACCCCTAATCTACTGGAATGTAAGCATGGCTGGTATTGATGCCCCTTCTTGACAGAGCAGATGCTGTTGCAAGAGCTTTGTTTCTAGCAGCATTTGTTTTCAAAGAGGCCTTGTAGCCTCCTCCCTGAGGCTCATGACCCCTTTCACTGCGCCCACCAAGTACCTTCCTGAAAACCCTGGTTGTGCTACTGTTGATTCCTTATTCTGAATGAGACCAAGTGAAGCTGCTGGCTGAAGGGAAGCCTGTGTTCGTGGGGCTGGGGTTCCTGGAACTAAACATGCCAGCAACATCATCATCTGATGACAAGAGGCCTGGCAGAGACCCTGCTTTGGATTATTCCTCAGCTATGCCAAATCTGTTCCAAGACATGGCTGGCACCACCACCACTCTCTTGGAGCCAGCCATTTCTTGGAGATTCATTTCAATACAGCCGCCATCATCTCTTTCGAGGGGAATATTCCAACTCATTGGCTTTTTGATTTGAGAACTCAGCTGTCATTTCTGGATTCTGTGCCTTCAAAGAGCTATGGTAGAGAAGCTGGCATATCTCATATAGACAAAAAAAGGGGTATTTGTATCCTTCATCTGTAAGTATTTTAATAAACCACCATCACGTGCTTTCATATTAGTCATTTTTGTCCTATTTTCTGCTTCTTACTTATGTAGCTAAGTGGCAAAGCCCCAGAAAAAAAAATTAGTTCACTTATATCAAATCTGATCCTCCCATGTGCTGAGCACTTATTAACTTACAGGCATTTTTCCAACGTTGTGAAAAGAGATTAATGTAGGGATATTAGTCTAAGGTAGTTTAGTAGCAGCCATCACCTTAATATCCAAGGCTCCAATAATGAAGACATTACAGGTGAAGCAGATAGTAACTCTTTCACTTTAGCTCACCTGACACTTCCCACTGTAAGCCTTTTTTTCAGACCTCCTACCAAACTTTAGTCTCAATTTCCCACTCTGCATATCCTAAGTTGATTATATATATTTATATATTTTGTTGTTGTTGTTGTTTTTTTTTTTTTTCTGGGAGGGAGGCAGGGATATGAGGTTTCATACAAGGTAATTCAGCCATTTTTCAAAGCCAAGCTGCCTAATAAAACTTTGTCATGTTTTTTAACTTGCATGAAGATCAATGCTAAAAATCAGTGTTTGAATACAGAAGTGGTGTAAGAGTTGAAAATTAGATGTCATTTAATATTTATTGATTAAAAATGCAAAGGATTTTTTTTTCTTTTCTTCTTTTTCTTTTCAAGGATGGAATGTACCCCACTGAATTAGTGGTAGATTTGAGAAAAATAAAACTTAAGGTGATATTATAATGAAGTACAGTTTATCAAGTATCTGTGAAGAGAATGTTCAGGAGACTAACTTGAAAGATGACTGCAGCTGAATGTTTTTTAGGGCTGTCTGGGGAGGAAGGAAAAGGGAAGGGCAGAGATCATTAGAAGTCCACTTTACACCATAGCACAAATATGAGCAAAACTCTAGCTTGCATCAGGCCTGCCTTTGTCCCATCTGCCTCCTCACCAAAGAGGAATTAGTTTTATTACATAGAGGCACTCCTCTTGGGCATTGTAGCCAAAAAGAGATTCCTGATTGAATGCATCATCTGTCACTGTTTCTTCCACTACTTTCCATCTCCATTGGCAATCACATTTCCAAAAGAAAGCTCAGCTTTTTAGCTTCCACAGGTAAACTTGCTTCTTCCTTGTGAGACGAGCCCAAATCAGAGCCCAGGAACTGTTTCTTCAGTTGTCGCCTGCCATCTTCCATGTGCAAAACACCACAGAGATCATGCACGGCCATCCAGCCGAAATCTGCTTAATGGCTCAATCTGTGCATGAATGTTTCTGGCATAGTTGTCTTTGCAAATGTGCTCTATGTGTTTGTTTACTTGGCACAACACAAGGCCACACAGAGGCACCCAAAATGGTTTCCAGTGGGGCTAATTGGGCCAGGTGGAGCTTTGCAGTAGTGCAGCTATATTGCCCCTACTACCACAACAGCTCTCCTAAAACTAGTTCGATAGCTCTGTGGGGCATCATGTTGTGCTGCACACTCCCCACTGCCCACAAAGTGTCTGGTTTTGCAGGGAAGGGACGTTCAAAAACTGATGACCTCTTGCAGGTAGTGAGGACTGTGGGGGATACCTCCTTCTCTCAGGAAAGTTCAGTTCTCTTCTGGCAGGATCAATCTCAGGGTCGGGGGTAAGAGTGGAGCTGCTGGCTGCCAAAGTTCTGAGCAGAGAGAAGCAGCTTTGGTTCTGCTGAGCACTGCAGGAGAGGCTGTCTCATAAGAGTCATTAAGGCAGGTATCATTCTGCATGCCTCCTCCTCTCTGGCTAGCACTAGCTGCTTTGCAGGTTGCTACTTGCTGACCCTTTGTTAGACTCTGGGTGGCTGCTAGACTAGAATTCGTCCTGATGAGGAACAACCTAAGTGGGATTTCAGCACATGCTGTGCAAATCCACTCATTAACGCAGACAGATGTTGCAGTGAAGAGGGCTGGATGATAATCTGCCTATTCTCCTGCATGCGCTCACTTTGCTGTCTGAGGTCTCAGACAACTAGTAGACAAGATCCCCATTTAACACGAGGATTACTGACTTTTATTAAGGGAAACAGTCCATTTTCTGGAAATCAAACACAGTCTGACATTTTCACTTCCCCTTTTACAACTTTATGGCTTTCAGGACTGAAGGCTACAGCATCAAAGAAAGTGAGTTGCACTTTTTCAACCTAACAGTTGAGACTGAGTTATAGGTTTTTAAAATAAAACAGGTGCTGATCTAAGGTTGAAAACAGAAGCTGAATTAGTTGTGTGCTTCCTCAGATAATGAACTGCTACTCTGTAGATATCTGTGTCTGGTACCTGAAGCTGGGACTCTCAAAAATCACATGCATTGGAAACTTGGAGAGGTAAAGTTAACAGAATCACAGAATCACAGAACTAACCAGGTTGGAAAAGACCTCTAGGATCATTGAGTCCAAACGATCACCTAACCCTTCTAATTAACTAAACCATGGCACTAAGTGCCTCATCCAGCCTCCTCTTAAACACCTCCAGGGATGGTGACTCCACCACCTCTCCCGGCATCCCATTCCAATGCCAATCACTTCTTCTGGGAAGAACTTCTTCCTAACATCCAGCTTAAACCTGCCCTGACGCAATTTGAGGCTGTGTCCTCTTGTTCTGTCACTGGATGCCTGGGAGAAGAGAC
>VWZE01013301.1:787169-800861 GCA_013396675.1 Eubucco bourcierii
ACTCAAGGTGTGGCCTAACCAGTGCTGAGTACAGGAGCAGAATGACCTCCCTGGTCCTGCTAGCCACCTATTTCTGATACAGGCCAGGATACCACTGGCCTTCTTGGCCACCTGGGCACATTGCTGGCTCATATTCAGTCACTGTTGACCAGTACCCCCACGTCCCCCTCTGTCTGGCTGCTCTCCAGCCACTCTGTCCCCAGCCTGTAGCACTGCATGGGGTTGTTGTGGCCAAAGTGCAGTTATGCTTCTCCTGAACACTGTAATCACAAATGGTACTTGCAGTACATTGAAGGGTTTGGGGGTTTGAAATTATTATTTCAATGTTTTAAAAACTGATTTATTCATCATATTTGTGTATGTCATAACCTCTCCCTTTAACTCCACATATATTGCTCCCCTGAAAATACGAAAATGTAAAAGTCACTCCTGTGCTATATAGAGAAGTGTTAACTGAGTGTTAATGAGCTGCCACATCGGCTCCAAGCCATCTCTGTAAGCCAGCACAGTAAAACACAATTTAAATGCTATCAAGTCCATTTCATGGCTGTAAGTCCTGACCATGTTTTACACTGAAGTAGATGTTCTTATTATCTAGGTGCCAATTAAATGTTGCCAACATAATGTGTGCACAGGATAAGTTGCTTTTCTGTGCCTGGAGTGGTTATTTTGCTCTTCACACCTAAGCTAGGCACTAGTCTTCATCCAGAACACATGTACAAATTAAGGAATAGTAAAAGCTTTCAGTTCAAGAGGAGACAGCAGCAAGTGTAGAGACTACTGGGTGCTTGATGTGAAGCAGACACAGAACACAGGGAGAGAATGACTGGCATGTGATGGTGGCTAACAGTTTTCAAACACATCTAAAAAGCTCTTTGAGCTCAGTGTGGCAGAAACACTGTTTCAGCTAAAAGTGGAATGTGGAAATTCTGGAAACAAGTATAGAGAAATTAAAAAAAAAAGGGAAGCCTGATTTACAAGTAGTGCCCAGTTCACATTATGCTGCTGACTGCCATGCTCACAACAGAGCCCTTCCAGAGAGCACTGTTGAAGGCAGCCATGTCCCTTTATTTGTGAACATCTTTTCTTTTCACTTTTTTAACCAAAGTGGGAACAGTACTAATAGTAACGTTATGTGACGGTTTGGGAGTTCTCCGCCCCCCACGCTTTCTAAAATGACCCAGACTAGAACTCAGTTGGCTGGAAGTTAAGAGATGAAGCTCTATTTACAGCTCAGCACAATGTTCAAGCAGAGATATACACTATAGACAGGAATAGTTACAGAAATATACAAGTTAAAGGTAATACAGAAACACAATGCCCCTCCCAGAAATCAGAGACCCCAGGAGGGGCTCCCAACCACCCTTCCACCTTCTCCCCACCCCTGTACCTTACCCCAAGGTTTGCCTTACGCGCAAGGTAAATTAGGAGGATCAGCCAGGGGGGTTAGAAGAAAAGTGGTTAGTGAAAATTAATCGGCAGAGGAGTCAAGAGCCAGAAGCTGCTAGATTGCCCCAGCAGCTGCTGCTCCAGCAAGAGTCAGACAGAGACTGACTTATCTATATGTTTTGGTTATTGTTGCCAAACAATTTCTTAGCAAGCGTATGAGTGAAGTAGACATCATGATGTTTTCCTTTCACAGCCTATAGTGTAATTTTCTCTATTAAAATATTCCAATTAGCCTCAAACCAGCACACTTTACCAAACAGTAAGGAAAGAATGTAAGCAAAGGCAGTAAAAGGAAGGAAAGCCAAATTTCTGTTCATGGAAGCAGGAATTAGGTAATCATTGAGCATGATTATAGTAATTGCCCTTTGGATCTCCTTTTCTTCTTTCTGGGTAGTGTTCATCTAACATAGCGATAAGCACTTTTGAAGAACCTATATAGGATAAAATCCTCTCACTACAGAAGTTAAAAAAACATGAGCATGTTATATACTTGGGCTCTTCCTTGTGGGGAAGACTAGGCAAAATACAGGCACTTGATGAATTTGATGTGCAGAACTCTCAAATCTCGGTGTCCATATGGCCATTAGGTGGGCACCATTCTGTATTGTTGTACTGAGTGGCCCCTGGGTGGTGCAGACATGTTCAATCTACTTCTGCCCATACCCATGCTAGTAGGGGAAGATCAGATGAAGATGTACAAGCCAGCTTTATCTGTGCCAGCTTCTGACCAGAAGCTGTACTGTCTTACTGGGAGGTGAAGACTGAGCTCAGTGGCATGAAAATACAACTGTACTGGTTCTCTAGTTAGGATATATTTGTGTCGTTTTTGTAAACAGCCTGGAAGTGGTGATTTTTTTTCTCATTTTACTTTAGGTAACTGGTCAAGAACTTGCCAGAATACATCTTTGGTGCTACATCGCTGGTGATAATACTATTGTACAGTCTTAACCTCTCTTCAGTGAAATAATTAAGCACATATATAACTAACATTAAGTATTTAAACTGATTTATGAATTAGAGCATTTATTCACACCCTGTTATATAGCTTGGGTTTTGTTTCTCAGTTTCTTGCTGAATATCCAGTCAGATAATAACCTAGATTCAGATGCTTCAAGTACACTTCCATGGAAGGGAGCTTTGGAAGAAGAATTGTATAATCTGGGTTGTAAAATCCTAGATAAATACAATTGCTGAAATTCAGTTTTGTTCCATTTGGTTTGAGAAAACATCAACCCATCAAGAAGTCTTCCCAGAAAATGAAGTGTTAACCACCTTCTCCCCTTCCAAGGGAAAAAAAAAAAACAATTCCAACCTGCCTGAAGAACCAGTTTTTAATTCTATGTCAATCGGAGATTTCCTGCAGAAAACAGTCATTGAAGATTTCTTGAACACACACTGGAGAAACTGGTATCATCTGGAGGATAGTAAATGAAATATATTTATCTACTTTTAAGCCCTGTGGCTGTGTTTTGGTTTTTTTTTTCTTTACCATCAAACTATAATTCTCAGGTGGTTTAAGAATATTAAATAGTTAAAAGTGTAATTTGGGAAAATGTTGGAGTACCTGTATGCATCTTACTGAAAATAGCTGATTTCAAGGATGTGCTTTTCTGAGTAGGGATAGATTTATACCTGTGCTTGGCCACCATTCTGAATTAGGGCTTCAGGCTCATTTGCATAGAACATTCAACTTAATTAGTCCAAATTCACTTAAAGTATAAATTGAAAATGGATTAAGCTTTATACAAAGCTGAATTAAGACTACTTTAATTTTGAAAATTCTTTACAGGGTTAAATGCACTTTAACTAATCTGCTTTAAATTAAGCCTTTAGTTAATTTGCATTAATTTTCCTGAATATCTTTGTGAAGACCAGCTCAGAGTTAGAATCCAGTCCTAAAAATACTCATAGAAATTCTTCATATTAAAGGAATTATTCCCACGCTTAAAGGTAAGGCTGTGCATAATGTTAGGTAAGGTCAAAAGGTCAAAATATGCTTTAAGAGCCATGCACATCTCTGCAGCATGCAGTGACTTGAGGCCAATTTAAACGTCTGATTAGGAATGAACTTTTGCCCTGTTTGATCAGTTTGTCTAGTATCAGCAAACAATGTGTAGTGAGGTTTCTTGCTTTCTGTGTCATTTATGCACATGTACAAATACCTATGGGTACAGCACATTTGATATTGTCTCCAGCCAAACTGGACCTAGAAAGCTATGCTAGAATATTTGCTGTAAGTTAGTTTCATATTTCCTTCTGGTGTTTGTGATAACAGACCATTCCATTTCCAAATCCTTACTACTGATTGGTTTATTTAATATCATTTTTTTAAAAACACAACCACCTTGTGCCCATGCTTTTGATATGATTGATGTATTCTTGGCCTCTTTAATTAGCTAGATGGAAAGGATGAGATCTGCATTCACACAAGTCAATTAGTCAGATATGAAAAATGTCACAACAGAAAGATTCCTGTAAATTCTTCTTGGTCCACAGCTTGTCACTGAGTAGATGACATCAAAGAGTCTGCTGCTGGATAGTTTTGCTTTGAACATTGTCACAGCATTTTCGTGCTTAGTCTTAGAAGGGATGTAAGTTCTGAAGTCATGTCCAGGCAAATAATTCTTCCTTACTTTCAATGGGTAACATAGGAGTCCAGTGAATTAATTTCTTTGCTGGAACTGGAGTAAGCTTCTCTTTCCCACCTTCAGGAGCAGTAGAGAGGATGAGGGCTCATTCTCTGTGCTCGTCTGAAGAGTCCCATGCCTTGAAAAGGGAGAATGTCTACCTGTTCTCAGTTTGCATTCAGCTTGTCCTTGGCAATGAAAAGGCTAGAAACACAATTAAAAGCTAAAGGGATATGCCAGAGCACAGTTGCACAGGAATGGTTTCCCAATTATAGGGTTGCAGAATATTTATATGTAATACTCGTTATAGAGAAATCCAGGCTAGCTGTAGTCTCAGTTAAGCTGTTTGGAATGTTTGAAGTCCTGCTTTGGCTAAAAAATGCTATGCAACTCTTGCTTTCCAGCACTTGATGCACTTAATATGCTGTGCAGGACAAAATCTTGCTGGAGGCTGCTATCCCTTTTGCTTGTTTGGGTAGTTCTTTGCTCTTTTGCCTGCAGTCTTAGTGAGCTCAATGCAGCATGGACAATAGGTCACATGCAGAGAAACCTACTCAGGGTGATCAGAAGCAAAGGGGAACAGAGAGAAGGAAAAGTTGCTGCCATCTCTTTGAGGTGAAAGTGAGACGGATCTGTGGTACCTCACTGTCTATTAAGAGGCAAGGTTTGGTCCTGGTTAATCTTTGCTGTGTGGCTGCCAGTGGTGCAACTGTAGCAGGAAAGCTCTTGACTTCTGTTCCTGCAGCGAAGAAGGAAGCCTGCCCCTGGTTCAGTGAAGCAGAATATTTTCTCTTTGGGACGAGGAGGGAGTGAAAAGAGCAAAGGAGAGTTTGCTACAACATGCCCCACATATGACCTAACTACCGAGAACCAGCATCACCAGCACCTTCTATAACTGCTTACAGCCACAGAGGCAAACAACCCTAGCTGCTACTTCTAACAGCTGACAGATCACAGACCTAATCAAATTTGCACAAGAATTGTGATTATTTTATAGACAGATATCAGAAGGAAAGGTACTGTGTCATGTTTCAGTTTTCTCAGTGAAAAATATGTGTATGTATGTATATAGTTACAGTGCTGACTGATAAACAGCACAGAAGGTTTTCAGGGTATGTCTCCAAATTTGAAGCTCTTCGAAAGTGTCTGATTGATAAGCCACTTAGTACTGAAAAAATATGGAGTGATATCCCATGTACAGGTGATAGTAAGGAGACTATAATGTTTCTGAATTTCTAGAGCTTACCAAATTCCCATGCCACAGCCTTGTAGGCCCTCTGTATTTACCTTGACTGACTTAAATTCCATATAAGTTACTTAAATTACAGAAGGCTACGATTTGCTACATTACTTCCTTTAAAAGACATGTTCACTTTTTTTTTTTTTTAAATCCCTCTCTGTAAGTGAGAAACAGTTTTACTCTCATGGATTTTGAAGGCCTTTTATAAAACTGATGGTATATAAGAAAAGATTATTTTTATAAAACCAGGGTCCCTTGTGTTGCTCTGGTTTTGATTAGTCTGTGTGCTTTGAGACAGACTTCATGGTGAGTGACTTGTTTAAATGCTACTTAGCTTTTAATATTGCATTTGTTGCCTTTAGAGAAAGTGAGATGTCCATAGGAACTGCCATTAATGTCCTTTACTGTGTTCCCAAAGGTTGCTTTCCATAAGAGAGATTATTGATTGTGACTCTATGAAGGAGAATTGGACCAAAATAATCCTTCTTGGTAGGATTTCTTCTTGGAACAGGACCTGAGAGGGAGCAGTTTAAGAAAAATAGCAAGCACAGTTACAAACAAAACAGATTTATTTCAGCCTCATGAAGGAATTCAATGGATTGCGCTGGTTCTAGTAATAAATCAATCTAATGTGCAAAGTCTGCTTCCTACTGCAAGGTGGTAAAGGAAAAGCTGGTATTTGTTTCATACCAGGGACCTTTTACATTAGCAAACAGGCAATATTACATTCCTTAAGAATTAGCGTTTCAGTGGGTTGACACAAGAAAGAAGGGAATTACAGTTCCATGTCCAGGGATGAGATCTTTCACAAATCCCAAAGTGTAGTGGATTGGCAGAACTGGTCTGTGAAGCAGAGGCACAACATTCAGAGCATTACATTCATTTTCATAGATCTGCTTCTCCATGTGCCTGCACTACAGATTGTCTTCAAGGATCTTTTAAATGTAGACAGAGTTCTTCCTTCAAAAACACACATAGAAAACAGTGGCAGGTACAAGAGGGTTGGGGTTTTTTTTGAAGGACACAGAGGACTGCCAAAATGGTGAACAAAGCAAAATACCTTGAGATGTGGAGGCACAGCTTCCTAATTTCTCAGCACAATGTGTATTTTGGAAGCAGCAAAATTAGGAAACACTGTGAAATTAAAACACTGACCTCTGAGGCAGAGATGGAGCTGCTCCCGAGTAGGTTAGCACTATTATAGCTATTTCTCTAGGCTAATAAATACTACCTCACATCTCAATCTTTCTCCCTCTACTATTTGCCACAAAAATGATGAAGTTGAAGATCTTTCTTATGATGAGAGTCTGAGGGAGTGGGGGCTTTTTAGCTTGGAGAGGAGGAGACTAAGGCGTGACCTCATTCATGTGTATAAATATCTAAAGGTAGGTAACCAGTAGAGCCTTGAGGTAGTAATTGCTGAGGTCTTTTATCTTGTTAACTAGAAATATTTATTTATGCACGTATTTTACAATAAGTTATGAACTCCATTATCATATTCTTAATTTTGTCAATTTTTTTTAATTTGAAAATGAAAGTTATTCATAAAACCAAGAAAAAAGTGGGAAAATGAACCTATGTTTGAAGAAAAGCTAGAATTCAATTAAAATTTCCCCAAATAACCTAATATGCTTTATTTAACTTACTTGAACTACCTTAAGTGAAATCTCATAAGAAAACCTTAAAAAAAATAATTAGAATCATAGAATGGTAAGGTTGGAAGGGACCTCAAGGATCATCTAGTTCCAACCCCCTGCCATAGGCAGGGACACCTCCCACTAGTACAGGTTACTCAAGGCCCCATCCAATCTGGCCTTGAACACTTCCAGGGAGGGAGCAGCCACAACCTCCCTGGGCAACCTGTTCCAGTGCCTCACCACCCTCACTGTAAAGAGCTTCCTCCTAACATCTAGTCTAAATCTCCCCTCTGCCAGTTTAAACCCATACAAGTCATTACAAGTCATGCTTTTCTAAGTTTAAAAGTAAGTAGCTCTTTTGTTACTAAGTTATCAGCCACTGGAATAAGTCATAGCTGAGAACTTGCCAAACTCATTGTATTCATGTTGTCCATAGATTGAAGAAGGAAAAATAAATCCTCTTTCCACCCCCACCCCCAACTTCTCTGTAATTTCTCAACTTGAAATGAACTTGTTGCATAGAATAAATCAAATCTGGTTTTCTACTTCAGCACATTCTTATTTGATGGAACCCACCTGGTTCACCTGACTAGCAGTTCTGTAGCAGCAACATGTTGCTGAATGCTATTTTAATAAATCCTTTAATTCTAACCCTCAACATGAATTGTTTTAATTCCACATTTCAGTCAAGTTTGTTTTTTTTAGGAGTGTTTAATTTATGTGATGTATAATTTTGTCTGGGTCGACTCTGGCTGGACGTCAGGTGCCTGTTGATAGCCACCTCATCAGTCAATTTCTCAACTGGAGTGGGGAGAGAATGTGTAATGAAAAGCTCATGGGTCAAGATAAGAACAGGGAGATCACTCAGCAATTAACATCATGGGCCAAACAGACTTGACTCTAGGAAATTATGTTATTAGCAGAGTAGGAAAATGAGAAATAAAACATATATCTTTAAACACCTTCCACCCACCCTTCCCTTCTTCCTGCACTTTACTGTTACATTCTCTACATCATCCCACTGCAGCAGCACAGGGGATTGGGGATCACAGTCAGTTCATCACACATTGTCTCCACCACTCCTTCCTTCTCAGGGTTTTCTACCTGCTATGTCAGCTACCAGGGAGGGTAGAAAAGCAGTGGCTTGTGTTCTGCATAGAGCCACTAATTTGATTCAAGTTATGTGGGTTGTGAATTGGCACAAGGGTTTTGCTCTCGAAATCAGGAGACTACATTAAAATGACCTGGAAACCTCATTCTCCAGATGGAGTAAGATATTTTGAGCTCCAGCACTTACAGGGGAAGGGAACCAGTCACAGCTGCTCAGAAAGATTTTCAGCCCGCAGATTTTGCTGTTCCAGGGTGATATCCCAGGAGAAGGCTTGAAAGGGAGGGTAGAAATTGCTTTGCTCTGAAAAAAAAAACACTATGTGAAGCAGGTTACTATGTAATCCATAAACAACCCAGCATAGAATCAGTCAGGGTTGGAAGAAACCACAAGGATCATCTAGTTCCAACTCCCTTGCCATGGGCAGGGACACCTCACGCTAGATCAGGTTGTCTGGAGCCTCATCCATCCTGGCCTTAAACACCTCCAGGAATGGGGCTTCAACCACCTCCCTGGGCAACCCATTTGAGAGTCTCACCACCCTCATGGTGAAGAGCTTCCTAACATCCAGTCTGAATCTACCCATTTCTAGTTTTGTTTCATTCTCCCTAGTCCTATCACTACCTGACATCCTAAAAAGTATCTCCCCAGCTCTCTTGTTAGGCTTCCTTAAGATACTGAAGCAGTCATCTTCCAACATTACCTAGTGTGCAAGGGAAGATCCTGTGCTATCACTGCAGTTGAATTTGGCTTTGGAGTCAGAAGATGTCCCCATCTCCTTGCTGTTTCTGAGACTCCAAGCATGGGACATACACGGAGCACCTCTAAAAAAAAAAAAAAGAGGAAAGAAGAATTAATTCTGCAGGCACTCTTCTGTGAAGCTTGTGGTTGCATTTCAGTATGATGGGCTCTGTGGTCCTCACCCAGCTCTTAGAACTCTGACTGTTGCAATCCTTTTGGCTCATATGTTTATCTTTCAAAAACACAAGAATTTACTTCACTGTTATCTGTGCATTTTGTACAGGCAAGGACTTTCCCAAAGATCTAGAGAAATATTTCTTGACTGGCAGCTGCAGCACATGAACAAAATTGAGCAAAATGTACTGCTAATATCTCCTGGCCTGGCCAGGAGTTTCCTGAGCTGAAAAATATCTGCTTCTGGCAAGAGCAACATCTAGCACCATCCCTGCTCAAATCTGTTTTCTTTTTTCCCCCCCTCTATGTAACAGTATAAATAAGAGGATGGAGGTCATAGTGGCAAATAATAATTGAGGCATAGGGCATTCCCCAGGAAATTAATGGTCCTCAAGTTTGCTTTGGGCCATCAACTCTCCCAGCTACTCATTAATCCCTAGGAAATGCCCTGTGACTCAGTTGTTACTGCTTAAGCAGTAGTAGGAACCAACAACATTCTGCATCTCCTCTAGGTATTAAAGACAAGAATGGAAAGTAATAAATGTACCTTTATTATGAAAATCTGCTGTATTTGCACCCAGAAACCTTGATCTTTCCCACTTAACACTGATCACATGTACTGAGAAAGAGTTCCTCACCAGTAAAGTGGCATGGAAAGCTGGCAGAATCAGATAAAATGGCTCACCTCTTCACTGCAAGGTCTTTTTGCTTTATGTTTTCCACAACCAATCCATTTGCAGGTTGTTTTATACCTTCACCTGAGTGAATTTTAGAACATGGACAGTTCACATTAACTCCTGAGAAGTCACTTAGCAGGTAGTTGAGTATTATGTTCTAGGCAGAGGTTGTTGAGCAAGAGTCTCACTTACACCATCTGTCTGCTCTGCTGATGAACATGCCCAGAACTATTACAGCATGAGCAGAAAACTCCTTTGAGATAAGTCAAAAGGCAGATGAGGAGTGATGTGTCTCTCTGAAGAACTCTCTTTGCTGCAAGAAAGAAACAGATCTGAATGGATGTAAACAAGGTTCTGAGTTGTTTATAGAGTAGGTAAGATACAGGTAGAAGGACATGATAGATAACATCTTCATTGGGAAAAAAACATTTTGTATTTTGTCTCCTCACTTGTCATTTATTTATCACAATTTCTGAGTTGTGCATTGCAGGTGATAGGTGCAATGCACCTTGAGCTCCACTGTGAAATGCAGCCCTTTCTGCCTGAGGTAAGCTGAATTCAAAACCTTATATATGCATATTCTAATGCTGGCAAGTACAGATACTGCACATAACTTACCATGATATGAAATTCTGTAACGTTGCTGTGGAATAAAGCCAGAGTTTTTCAGCCACAAACACTGAAAAAAAATATATTTTCCCACTAATACCTCTTATCTATAAAGAGATAGGTTCTAGCTGGATCTGCACCTATCCCTGTGTGGATAGGCCATAACAAGTTCTGTGAGTTTGCTCAGAGAATGCTTATTTCACCTCAGGTGTAGCCTCTGCAGGCGTCCCCCTGCCCCTGAGCTGAAGAGCAGCACACCTTGAAGGAACAAAAGCAGCCAGCTGACTACCCTGACCAGAGACTGACTGGCTTGGTGGGAATGCAGGTTGAAAAGACACTGGAGGAGGCCAGTTACACACAGATGGGCGCTGGAAAAGTATTCACAGATGTGATCTGAAACTCCACCACCACCAAATGATGCTCATGAGGGGACAGAGCCTGCTCAAAAAGTTTGCTGATGATACCAAACTGGGAGGTTTGGCTGACACACTCAGCTATTCAGCAAGATTTGGACAGGTTGGAGAGTTGGGCAAAGAAGAAACTAATAAGGTTCAACAAGGATAAGTGCAGAGTCCTGCACCTGGGAAGGAACAGTAAACAGCACCAGTACAGGCTGGGAGACGATCTGCTGGAAGGCAGCCTTGTGGAGAATGAGCTGGGAGTCCTGGTGGACAACAACCTATTCATGGGACAGCAATGTGCCCTTGTGGCCAAGCAAGCCAATGGGATCCTGGGGTGCATTAAGAGGAGTGTGGCCAGGAGATCCAAGAAGGTTCTCCTGCCCCTCTACTCTGCCCTTGTGAGACCTCACCTGGAATATTGCATTCAGTTCTGGGCTCCCCTGTTCAAGAGGGACAGGGATCTACTTGAGAGAGTCAAACAGAGGGCTACAAAGATGATTAAGGGCCTGGAATACTGCCCTATGAGGAGAGGGGTATACTGCAGACAGAACCAACACTAGAGGTTTATTAGAAGGGATGTGGTTAGTAGGTCGAGGGAAGTTCTCTTTCCCCTCTGCTCTGGTGAAGCCTCATCTGGAATATTGTGTCCAGTTCTGGGCTCCCCAGCTCAAGAAGGACAGGGAGCTGCTTGAGAGAGTCCAGCACAGAGCCACAAAAATGATTAAGAAAGTTGAACATCTTCCTTATGAGGAGAGTCTGAGGGAGCTGGGGCTTGTTAGCTTGGAGAGGAGGAGGCTAAGGGGTGACCTCATTTGTGTTTATAAATATGTAAAGGGTGAGTGCCAGGAGGATGGAGCCAGGCTCTGCTGAGTGATGCCCAGTGACAGGACAAGGGGCAATGGGTGGAAGTTGAGGCATAGGAGGTTCCATGTGAACCTGAAGAATTTTTTCCCTGTGAGGGTGGCAGAACACTGGAACCAGCTGCTCAGGGAGGTTGTGGAGTCTCTGTCTCTGGAGATATTCAAGAACCATCTGCATGTGTTCCTGTGTGACCTGCTCTAGGTGCTCGTGCTCTGGCAGGGGGACTGGACCTGATGATTTTTCAAGGTCCCTTCCATCCCCTGACATTCTATGATTTATGATACCCCCTTTTGGAAGGGATTTGGGAATCTGTTCTCTCTTGTCCGCAGTTCTGGGAATGGTCACCCAGTGGTGTTATCTCCAGGCCACTTACTTGCCTGTCTGAGCAGGCACTCCTCAGATAATTTGTTTGTTTATCAATTAGGAGGCTCATCTAGCAGAACAGCACAGCTCACTGTCTTTTTGGCAGAGATTCCAACCACTTCCTATCAGCCTGGGTCTGGCTCACTACCCCGTGCTGTATGTTGCAAATAGATCCTAAGGCAAAGCATTCCCTGTCCAATGCCTTGTGCTGCTTCTGTGGAGGAGCTGCAGCCTATCAGGCCTGCTATTCTTCAGGAGTTGTCTGCTCATTATTGCCTGCACATTATTACCTGCATCATGACCGAGTCTACCAGTGCAATGCATTTAAAAGCACTCTTGTGGGTCTCAAAAGCCTCATATGACTCCTCTGATACTTCAACAGCCTATGGCAGATGAGAGAGCTGGGAAAGGAGGAAAGTGAAACCATAGAAATTGCATGTGTAGGAAGAAAACTGAATTCTCATAAAATATATTAGACAGACATGTAACTTAAGAGAACTTATCTCAGCTAACAACAGCTTTGAAAACAGGCCACGGTCCTTCAAACTGCAGTAGATTGCTGCTGTCCATGAGGCCATACATAACCATCTCCCTGGTACCATGTTCTTCATAAACTGTTCATAAAATGTAACGAGTGATAGACTCTTAGAAAACCAGAAACTGGGTACTGATTTGCAATCAAAATTTCTGCAAGCATAGTGATACACTATCTATCACCTTGTTGAGAGGTCAGGAGTACCTTGTTTAATTCTTAGATGTCACGCTTTCAAAGTGGCCCCACATGCAGAGATCATCTTGTTGTGAAGGAAAGCTCCATTTTAAATCCAAAATGTAATATCCCTAGCAGTTTCCATATGCTGAATGGTGAATTCCCCTTTTTTGTGTGAAATTAGCTGTTGTGCTGACATGGGCAACGATCCTCTGAATGACATTCATTGTATCTCATGTAAAGAGCCACATCAATAGAGAAATGGTTTCTTTTTCCATGTCTCACTATGTGTTTTGATAACTGACTAAGAAATAACAAGCCCTCTTTAGCTTTTTCTTTTGAGGTTTGCACTTCTTGTTCTGTAGCTGTCATCTCCCACTTGCAAATACAGGAGGCTCTTACAAGATTTCCATGATTTTGTAAAGCGATAATATTGTGTGCTACCCCAATAAGCCCAGATGAGCTGCTTGCTTTGCCTATACTACAGCAGAATCCTTAAAAACAAGCATAGGGCTGTGATATAGGCCAGATCCAGGGTGCAAAGGAAGAAGCTGGGATTCATAACTGGCTCCCTTTGGGCCTTAGGCAAGCTCCCCTGGTGGCTTCTTGGGATGGGCAGTAGCAATCAACAGTGCATGCTCCTCCTTTCAAAACCATCATTTCTACACTGGGGGGGGTGGCTGGCACCCTGTTAGGCTGTGCTGCCATCCAACAAGATCTGGACAGGCTGGAGAGATGGGTGAAGGCAAGCCTCATGAAGTTCCATAAGGACAAGTGTAAGGTCCTGCGTCTGGGAAGGACTAACAGCAGGCATCAGTATAGGTTAGGGCTTGCCTTACTGGAGAGCAGCTCCACAAAGAAAGACCTTGGAATAATGGTGGGCAGCAAGTTCTTCATGAGCCAGCAATGTGCCCTTGTGGCCAAGGGAGCCAATGGCATCCTGGGGTTCATCAGACATTCCCTCCAGGCTAACTCAGTGCTTCCCAAAAGGTTTCACAGATTTATCCCTATCATTTTTACTATTCTACAAGTGAGCAGAAAGAAGCAGCTGAACAGAGAGGAGCTCAGCCTAAGTGAGGAGGCCCAGCCAGCACCC